>PVKS010015859.1:0-45113 GCA_004027875.1 Aplodontia rufa
TCCAGCAGGCAGGACCACTGGAAGATGCTTCCGCTGCCCACAGGGTACGCCAAGGCCCCTGCCCCAGCCCAGGGTGCCAGAGCCGCCTGCCCATCGGTCTGCCACGTTCTGCATGGTCAGGAGGAGTTGTCCTCCCAGACAGCACTGGGTCTCTGCTGGTGTCCAGAGATCCACAGACCTTCCCCCGCAGTCCCTGCCATCAGTCCTCAGCTGTCACTCATTCGCCCAGAAGCCCATCAAGTCCTCGGGTTCTGGGAAACAATAGAAGCTACGTCCACATCCGCGCCCCTTCCTCTGCCCATCCTCCTCCGGCCAGACGCTCCCCTCTCCTACTCACAAAACGAGACCTGCCTTCTCCTGGACCCACAGGACCTTTGCAGGAGCCCGGCTCTGCCATGCCCAATTCCCAATTGCACCTGGATTCTCCTGCCGCAGCCCAACACCTGTGCTGCTGAAGGGGGTGCTGCCCCTCCCAGGGCAATCTGCGTGGCACCCAGAGGAGAGGCCCTGGGTCCCATCCATGCATCATAAACTCTCGGGATCCTCTTCATATTCTTGGAACATCAGTATTATTTCAGTTGTCCACATCATAGATGTTTCCATGGAATCTGGAGGTTTTGTACAGAAACCTCTAGAAGTATATAGACCTGAAATGGTTTTGTATGATTAAAAAAAAATAGCCAAGCTCTTTTAGACAAGATCCCTTTTAAGCCCCTTTTTCCTCTGTGTGTACATGGATGTGAACCCGTGCATGCTAATGAGATAAGTTAGGTTATGTAAGCTGAGTCTAAGAAACCTATTACGGTATCTAGCTCAAAAAAAGGTGCTTACATGAAACCATCATTTAGGTTACAGTTTCAGCCTGATCATCTTTTCCTGAACCTCTTCTTTTGAAAATGACTTTTTTAAAGAGAGAGGGACAGGGAGAGAGAGAAAGAGAGCATCAGTTTTATTTAGTTTTTTGTGTGGCTTTTGTTGCTCTGACACTTCATTGAGAATGTGGTACTGGTATTTGAACCTGTGTCCTCACACAAGCCAGGCAAGCACCATAACCGCTGAGCCACTGCTCCAGCCCTTTGAAAATAATTTGACTTGGAAGTTTTCAGGAATAGCACAAAGAATTCCCAAATACCTTTCATCCACTTTCCCCAATGAATATATTTTAGTGTACAAGTTTATCTCTCATATTACCATTACAATTTTTCTGAATTAAAGGAGAGTAAGTTCCTAACGATGCTATTATTCCTAAATATTTCAGTGTGCTTCTCCTAAATGATAAGGACTCTGCTACATAACCACATTCAGTCATCAAAATCAGGAAATTAACATTGATAAAATACATCACCTAATCCTTAGGCTCTGTTCAAATTTCTCTAACAGTCTTAATAGCAATATATAAATATATTATTTGCACATTTATGTAAATTACATGTGATTTCCCTTCCTCTGGACCAACATTCAATCCGGAAGCATATGTCACGACACTGTCACATCCCTTTAGGACCACTGAGGTGGGTACAGGTCCTTGTTCCTTGGCAATTTTGGAGAATACAGGTTAATGATATTATGGACTGCCTCTGGATTGGGGGTTTTCGGATATTTCTGCGGTTGGTCCAGGTCCTGTATTTTTGGCAGGACTCCCAGATTTGATGATGTGTCCCACACACCCAGCTTAGGAGGTGTGTGGAGTCTCTCTGTCCTCTTATTGATGAAATTAACATTGAGCGCAACGTGGTTACAGTGGTGTCTGCCGGGTTTCCTTCCTGTGTTTTTCTCCTTAATATTAATAACTGGGCTGGGGGGAAGGTGGCTCTGTGGTAGAGCACTTGTCTGGCTTGCAGGAGGCCTGGTTCAATCCCCAGCACACACACACACCCCAAAAAAAAAAAAATGAAATTCCTAACTTCCGTGGGAAGAGACTATCTAAACATCTCTTTCCTCCTCAAACTCTCACCCACCTAGTTGTAGCATCTATCGATGACTCTTGCTTGAATCAATTATTACTATGATGGTTGCCAAATGGTGACTTTCTATTTCCATCATTCCTTCGACAGCTATTAATTGGCATTCTGCTGTGGGAAGAACTCTCCCTTCTCGTTTATTGGTGTCAGAATAGACTCATGTGTCCTTATTTTCCTCAGTGGGTTATAGCAATTTCTATTATTCATTCTGATGTGCAGTTGGTGCTGTTCCTTTGACTGTCCTGCAGATTGGCTCCGAGCTCCCGCATCCTTTTGACAAACTCTCATCAGTCTGGGGAATTTTCTTAATTTCTAGAGCAACAGATGTTCCAGGCTCCCATTCTAGGATTCTCCATGGGTCCTGAATTCTAGGACTGCTGGAATCATTCTTTTCTCCAAGGAGCTCTGATTCTTTGTAGTGGAGAATTGGTATTTAGCAACCAAGACCTGAGCCATGGGTGAGCTCGAGGTGATCAGAGTGGCATTGTTTCTAAGCCCTTTCATCAGGAAACGTGTGTGAATAAATACGCATGCATACGTAAGCACCAGACAGCGAGTTCACACAGACGCCTCCCATGTGAAGTTCAGCTTCCTCTCTATAGCTCTGTCCTCTGCCAGCGAGGGCTGTCTCCCGTTCTTCTCCACATATTGAACTACTGGGTCCTTTCCTCGCAGGTGTGTAACCAGTCTCTGCTGAGCCCTTGACCTGACTACCTCCAAGGGCCACTTCCTTATCTCAGCTGCGTCCCCAAACCCACTAGATCTGCATCCTAGCCTGACCACCTGCCCAGCCCTAGCCACTTCAAAGGAAGGGGCAGAAGATGAAAACCAATTAAATTATTTTAAAGATCTGGGTGCAGTGGCACAAGCCAGCCTCAGGAGGCGGAGGCAGGAGGATCTCAAGTTCAAAGCCAGCCTCAGCAACGTGGTGAGGACCTGAGCAACTTAGTGAGACCCTGTCTCAAAATAAAATATAAAAAGGGCTGAGGATGTGACCTAGTGATTAAGAGTCCCTGGGTTCAATCTCTGGTCAAAAAAAAAAAGTTTTAAAGATAAAAAGAAATGGGGAGGGAAAAGAAAGGAAGGAGGGAGAAGAGCTGACTGTCTTTTGAGGGGAACCTTCTGGGGTCCATTCTAGACCATGTGGTTGAAGAGGGATTTCTGGGTCTGAAGTAGGCTTCAAAAGCTCTTCCTAACCTGATCTCCCCACCTCCCACCTGCCCACCTTTCCCATCTCACTAAATGGCATCGACACCAACCCAGTTCCTGAAGCCAGAGATGTGGGCACCCCCTCCCTGGCTCCCTCTCGCAGACCGGCCCCTCCTTGGTGGGCTAGCGGGTGGCCCAGTGGTTCCAGCTGCAGCTGTGTGCTTGGCCTCTCTTTCCTTCCGTCCCCTGCTGCACCTCCTTAATTCAAGCCCCAGAGTGAGGCTGCAGGATCCCCGCTTCCACCCTGGCCCCACGCTCAAACCAAAGTGCTACTTTTAAAATGTCAACCTTATCATGTCACAACACACACATCAGCTCTCCAGTGCCTTCAGCAGCCTACCAGATCACTGGTGGAACAAATGCAGACGCTGCCAAGGCCCCAGGGACCCCACTCTCTCTCATTCCTCTTTCTTCACCCACTCTGGGGTCTGTAACTCTCAGGAAAAGTTTTGCCAGCACAGGTGTCTGAGAAGGGTCCTGAGGGCAGAAGGGAAATAACATTTTGAGAACCACCAGAGATAGGTGGGTCCCCCTCACGATGAAGTCCAGCAGGAGGGTGGCAACGGGACAGCTGGTGTCCAGCCCCTGCCTCTGTTGAGCAGCTGCAGACCAAAGCAAGGCACTGTGGGGCCTCAGCAGCCTTGGAGCCACTACAGATTGAAGGCGGCCTTGGCAGGAAAATTCCCCACGGCTTGCACCCTTACCCAGTCCGGACTGCTCTCTGCTTATCTGTGTGGACTGCACTGGTGGAACCCAGGGCCTGTTCTAAATCCAGTGTCTTCCCCCTCACCTTCAACTTCCCAGCCTCCACAGGATGGGGCTCTCCTCGCCAGGAAATAGAAATAGCAACAAGAACTGCCTCACAAACATCTTTACAGCCTCCAAATGGTATTTCCATCCCTCTGCTGAAGACCCTCCTGCTAGGTGTAGGTGGTACACAACTGTAATTCCAGCAACTATGGAGGCTGGGGCAGGAGGATCTCAAATTCGAGGTCGGCTTTAACAACATAGTGAGACCCTGTCTCAAAAAATAAAAAGGGCTGATGATATGGCTCAGTGGTGGAACACTCCTGGGTGCTAAAAAAAAATCATCAACAACAACAACAACAACAAAGTCTGTAAAATTTCCAGTGGTTGTATATACATTTCAATTAAAAAGGAAAGCTAGTGGGACCTCCTCGAGGGGCTTCCCAGCACCCTGCCCCGCAGTTCCTGCCCAACTCTGGGCACTGGCTTCCTCCCTATGCCTTGTCCTATTTCAGTTCTGCATTTAGAGACAGCAGACAGTGCTGGAATTAAAATTACCTCCTGAGAAACTAGCCTGCCCACCTTCCTGGCCTGTTGGAAAGTCAGCCCCAGAATCCAGTCTGCTGATGCACCTGCCTCAGAGTGCAGAGCCCTGAGTCTCCAGCAGTGTAGACAACAGCTGTCCTTTGTTTTAAAGACCCTGAGCCTTTCTCTTCCTGACCCCTAGGGCTGTGGGCAGCCCTTCTTTCCTGGCTTTGTACCTTGGCGAGGGTGGGGGCGTTGGTCCCCAGGGGACCTGAGGTATCAAGTGGAGGGGGAAGGAATCCATTCCTGCAAGGCCCAGCTTGCAATCCACCTCTCTGTTTTCTCCCCTCTTTTCAACTGTGAGGTCCATTTCATGGAATGAGTGGCTGTCTCAAAACAGCGGTGGCCCTGTCATTGCACTTCCATCCGCCCTGCCCTGCAAGGAGCCCTGCAAGGCTGAGCCAGAGTCCTCTTTCTTAAGAGTTTGCCAGCTTGTGGGGGAGACAGGCACAGAAACCATAACCCCAGGCAGAACGAGCTGTTGGTTCTAAGCTGGGCCCCACGGGATGCTGACTTGTGGAAATGATCTTCCGGAGATGGCCAGGAACTTTCCACAGTCCTGGCGATTTTAGTGGGAGGCAGAGAGATCAGTATTTGATTGCAGTCAGAGCTGACCCCTGCTCGGCCGTGTCTGTAACTTCGGGCTCTGAGCATAAGCTCACATCCATTCTGTGGACGGGTAAAGCCCAGAGGCCTCTGCGCTGGGCTGTTCTAGCCTAACAAGCTGGTTTAAAATAGGAAATGCTGCTCTTTGTTTCTTCAGAATCAAACTCTGTCACGTGCTAGTTACCTGCTAAGGAGGGAAGGGATTGGTCCCCGGTAAGTGCTGGGCAGGTATCCTGCTGTCCATGGGATCACCCAGGGGACCAGCACCAGCTGTCCGGGGATCACTTTAGCGGCACAGGGCTGACACGGGCTCCTTCTCTATTTTGAAATGACTTGAAATAGAAGGCTGTCACTGCAAAATGAGGAACCAAGTCAGGCAGCCTAGGAATCCGGGGCGGCCCCCTCCCTGGCGGGCAGTATGGCGGGTGCTGAACCCCAAATCCCTTACCCACACACAGCTCCACTTTCCCACTTCCCCCGGGTCCTTGTGACTTGGTGCACTGAGCATCTTCTGTTTATACCCCCACCCCCATTCTCTCTCCAGCTCCCCAGTTTCCCATTGAGCTTGACCCTGGGAGTCCCAGCCAGGTGACTGGGGGACTCCCAGAGAGGTCCTGTGGGTTTGCTCCTGCAGAGGTCTCAGCTCCTATTGGCTTCCTGGGAGGTGACTGCTCCCCTCCACCCCGGCTCTGTGGTATTCCTGCACCCTTATTGGCGTTCCTGAACACTCCCAGTTTAAGGTGACATTTGTTTCTTGCCAGGACTCTGACTAACGCACACGACAACCTTCTTGTTCACATTTTACTTTTTAAAATAGTTGAACAGGCACCACCTTTGGCGGATATGTGTGGGGGAGAGGTTGCTCCCCTGCTCCCCTCTCCCTGCTCTTTCTCCGCCTCCGCAGTCCCACACCCACAGAAGGGCCCCTTCGCCTCTGTCCTGGCTGCCATCCTGACTGGGGGGCTCGCAGCAGGTGGACATGGGTGTGACCTGCCATGGGTGCTACTGGACCCATGGTCTCCTGGAAGCCCTGTCCCAGCCCCTGACTTTGAATCGATGAGGTCGTGAGGCTGCGCCCAGGGTGGCAGAGCCAGCTCCTCACTGGCCACGCTGCCCTGCCTTGGGGCTGCCCTGCTTGACGCAGGCCTCTCGTGGGTGGACCACTCCCTCTCACTTCATGCGGGAGGCTCCCACCCACCATCTGCACCTCCCTGCTCAGCCTGCCCTGCCTGAACGCTCAGCAGCGTCTCTGATTCCTCCATCCTGTTTCTGATCTAGAATGTGCTTGAACATAAATTCTGTAAGGAGTCTCTACTAACCCCGTCAAATCTCAGTGCCAAGAACAAAGACTGAGTTCTGAATAGTTCCTGGAAGGAGCCCCTCACTGTCTGATGCTGGTGGGGACAGGCTGCTTCCGTCTGACCCACTCTTCCGTGCAAAGCGGGTCTTCCCTTCAGCTGGGATTTGCCACTAGGAGACCTGCTCCCTGAGAAGGGCCGCATGTCCTCCTGGTGCTTTCCTCTTACCTTAACCTGTTTCCTGTTGCTATAAGTGAATACCATAGACTGGGTAATCTATGAAATACAGAGGTTTTCTAAATTTTTTATTTTATTTTATTTTTTTTTTTGAGAGAGAGAGAGATGAACAGTGAGAAAGAAAGAGAATTAATTTTATGTAGTTTTTCATCTGGTTTTCGTTGCTCCATCTTTTAGTTTTGTACGTGGTGCTGGGGTTCAAACTGGGGTCCTCACGTACACCAGGCAAGGGCCATAACTGCTGAGCCACTGCTCCAGCCCAAATAAAGAGGCTTTTGCTGAACAGTTCTGGAGATGGGGAGCCCAAGAACATGTGGCTGGCACTGGGCAAGGGTTTTATGGGCTACATTGTAATGTGGCACAGGCCATCACTTGGCAAGACAGAGCCAGCCTGCCAGCTCAGGTCTTTCTTCTTTCCTCATAAAACCACTAATGCCATCCTGAGGGCCTCAATCCTAAGAACTCTTTGAATTCTAATTATTTCCCAAAGGCCCCACCTTCCAACACCATTAACATATGAGCGTGGGGATTGACTTTCCAACACACAAAAGGGGTTGGGGTGTCATGGTGAAGAGATGTCTCCAGAGAAAGATCCAAGGAGCTCCCCGAGGAGAGGGGGCCTCAACTCAGGACCAGTGGGGTCCTTGGCATGTGTGACCGGAAAGAATTTCAGCAGGAGTCAGACAGAGCCATGGACAGAGGTTTGCTTAGGAAGTAGATACACATTCGAGGGAGAATGCGGGCTGACTCAGGGAAGAGCCCCAACGTGGGCTGGGGGTCCCAAGATTCATAGGGCTGCACTGGGGCCTGGACTGGAGGTGGGTCCAGTTTTCCTGCGCCTGCGTATTCCCTCAGTTTACAAGGGCGCAAGCCAAGGACACAGGCCAAAAGCCCAAACAGCACTTGTTCAAGTTTTACAACTGCTCCTTTTGCGCCTCAGTGGCTGGAGATTTAGTGTTTCTCCCTCTGGAGTGGTGGAGGGGAAGGAAGGCCTCCCTCCTCAGCAATGCCCTGCAGTCTCCCCACAGGCTTTGCTTAACCCAGCAGCCCTGGTCTGCCAGGCCCTGGCTCCCAGGCTTCTGTGAATGATCTGAACATGAGCAGAGACCCAGGAGGCTCCCGGGGCAGCAGCACTCAGCCCCCACTGCCGCTGCCAGCTCCTCCCTGGGCTCTGCGAGGACTCCTCTTAGCTTGCCCTGCTTCTCTTAGTACACAACGCGCTCATCGATTCTGAGCTGTTTGTGTCCACATTTCCCATCCCCAAAATTTAACGTGTCTGCGATCAACAGTGTGGCAGAGTTTAAGTTCCAGCTTTTTAGTGCTACATAAAATAATGTCCTAGCATGGATGCCTCTTAATCCCCCAAGCTGCACAGGCTCTCTCAACCGCGCAGTGAGCTCCTGGTTCAACCTCCACCCAGAGTCTGTTCCCAGATGACAGGAGCCCTCGCGCTTGGACTCTCTTTGGCGTTTTCCTATCCCTTCCATGCACCCAACGGTGTCATCCCTCCTCCCTTAGCTGTCAATTCTTTGGCAGGATGATGCTCACTCCTGGCTTTTGTTTTTGTTTTTGTTTGAGAGAGAGAAAGAGAGAATCGATTTTATTTAGTTTTTCATGTACATTTTTCGTCACCCATGGCTGTTTTAACTGGATTGAGAGCGCAGGTCTTGTGTCCTGGCAAATTATTTTTGTTATTCAGCACACCATTTTTGTTTTTGTTCTTTTCTTAAAAGAGAGGGACAGTGAGAGGGAGAGAGGGAGAAAGAGAGATTCAATTTTATTTAGTTTTTCACGTGACTTTCATTACTCTGACACTTTGTTGTGCACGTGGTGCTGGAGTTTGAACCCACATCCTCGCACATGTCAGGCAAGTGCTATAACCACTGAGCCACCGCTCCAGTCCCCCAGCATTTGGTTTTGAACCTTTTGAAGTTACTTTTTAGAAAGGTGGCCACGGCTCCAATATTTCTAGTTTAACTTAAGTGACTGAAACAGATGACTCAGTGTAGGGCTTTGTGAGAACAACAGGATTTATTGAAAAGATTAAATAGACCTTTCAAAAGAATAAATAGACCCTTTGTTAAACTCAATAAATTCGGCAGATTGATCATCTTCTGAATAGCTCAAGCCCTGGGATGCAAGCACACACATCCCCAAACACAGATTCACATCTGGGCACAAATGTGCTGCCAGCAGGCTTTGAGAGAACACACACAAGGAGAGGTGGAAGCAGGCGGGATTGCGGGATGGACAGTTCCGTGCCAGTGAACGACAGCACAGACTCTTGTGGAAGGCAACGTGTCCTCCATACGATCTGGACTGTGCCACACAGGAGCCGGCGCTCGGAGAGGGGCTGAGTGCTTCCTAGTACTCTGATTTCCCCATCACCTGTAATCCTGAAGATCTTGAGGCCGTAGCACCACCCCCACCTCCCAAGTCAGTCGCTCTAAGCTGGCAGCAGTAGGGATTGGACTTGGAGGTGGGCTGGTCCAGATCCACCTGCTCACCCACCTGGGTACTTTCCAGCCCAAACCCATTGGCTCGTTTTCTATAAGTGGAGGTCCCAGTCCCTTCAGCAATAAGGCAGCTGATGGCCCCCCTAAGGAGCAGTTGGGGGGCTGGGGCAGTGGCTCAGCTCTTACAGCGCTTGCCTGGCAAGTGTGAGGACATGAGTTCAAATCCCAGCATCACGTACACAACCAAGTGTCTGAGGAATGAAGCTCACATCAAAAACTAAATAACGATTGCTTCTCTCTCTCTCTCTCTCTCTCTCTCTCCCCTCTTTCTTTAAAAAAAAAAAAAAAAGGAGCAGTTGGGTCCCTGACCTCCAAATCCAAAGGTGGACATGAACATCATTGCATCATTGTTAAAAGCAGGCACAGTGGCCCACGCCCGTAACCCCAGCAACTTGGAAGACTGAGGCAGGAGGATCACAAGTTCAAGGCCATCCTGGGCAACTTTGTGAGACTCTGTCTCAAAATAAAATAAAAAAGGGCTGAGGAGGTAGCTAAGAGGTAAAAGTGTCACTGGGTTCAAGATTAAACCAAAATAAATAAAAAACAAAAAAGGCTGGGGATGTGGCTAAGTGGTTAAGTGCTGCTAGGTTTAATCACCAGTATGAAAAAAAATATATCTGTGGAAGAATAAACAAAAATAACTCTCCCCACCGAACATACACACACGCACACATGCACTCTAGAAAGAATCAATTCTAAACTATTGAAAACTTATCTTTTAAGATATGGCCATCTCTTTTGTTTAAAAAAAATCTGCATTTTCTAAGTTTGCCACAGTGAAAAGGTACGATTTGGATAGCAAAGCACTTTTTAAAATGAAAGCTTTTTAAAGATTGGAAGAAAAACAACGGCTCTGAAACGCTGCTCTGTGCCTTTGCAGAAGGGCCCTTGGGAGCTGCTGGTCACAGGATGTGAGGTGTGGGCGGCAGTCTGAGGCTTTTTCTGGAGCGCAGCCACTCCCTCGGCCTGGCTGGTCCCCGCTGCAGGTGGCCTTTGTGGTTGGGTGACATTCTGGTCCCTCACAGTGTGCTTCTTTCTGGGGGCTCTGACTTCAGGCATCGGAAGGTGTTCCCATGAGGCTCTTCACGAAACTGGACCAGCTCATCGAGTTCTACAAGAAGGAGAACATGGGACTGGTGACGCACCTGCAGTACCCCGTGCCCCTGGAGGAGGAGGATGCCGTTGATGACCCAGAGGAGGACACGGGTAGGAAGGGACGGGTAGCATGGCAAGACGCTGCGAGGTACCTTTGCGATCCTGCCCTCCCGGCCCCACAAGTGCTGTATGGTCCCGTATCAGAGAGAGACAGTGTTGCCTGATGGTTAGGGACTGGTTAGGAACACAGGCTCTGAAGTCAGACAGACACGGACTGGACTTCCTGTTCCCTAGCTTATTAGCTTTGTGACCTTGGTGAGTTACTCAACCTCTCTGAACCACAGGCTTCTCTTCAAAAAGACAGCAAAGAATGGGCACAGGGCACACACCTGCAACCCCAGCAACTCAGGAGGATCATAAGTTTAAGGCCAGCTTTAGCAACTTAGTAAGACCCTGCCTCAAATTAAAAAAATAAATAAATAAATAAAAATGGCTTAGGATGTAGGACAGTGGTAAAGAGCCCCTGAGTTAAATTCCCAGCACAAAAAAGGAAGAAAGAAAGAAAAGGAGAGTCAGCAAAAGATAGTACTGTACCTCTCAGGGATCAAATGAGTCAATGAATGTAGCATCCAGAGCCTGGTACACAGCAAGCACTCAATAAATGCAGCTACCACCATTATCATCATTATAATTTCACCACAAGGAAGACACATTACACCTAATTGGAAGCATGAAAAAGATGTTTGTTTACATCATCATTAAAGGTGGGGGATGCCGGGCCCAGTGGTGCATAGGTCTGTAATCCCAGCTGTTTGGGAGGCTGAGGCAGGAGGATTGCAAGTTCAAAGCCAGCCTCAGTAATTTAGTGAGGCCCTGTCTCAAAATTTAAAAAAAAAAAATTTTAAAGGGTTGGGGATGTGGCTCAGTGGTTAAGCGCCCCTGGGTTCGATCCCCAGTACCAAAAAAGAAGCAGGGGGAGGGGAGTACAGCTCCTGAAAACATGTTGTGGAGAGGAAGAGTCCCAAAAAGTATGGGAGCTGCAGGACTGCCTTCAACATGGTGTAGGAACAAAGACCAAAAGGGCAAAATCACATAGAAAAGTTGTTTGGGAAGAAAACTCACCTGTGGAGCTCGCTTTTTCTCTTCCTCTAAGGTGTTTTCTGAAGACACTCACTAGAGTCTCTCCACTGGCAGCTGCCCCAAGGGAGAGATTAGGCCAGAACCACCCAAGGCACTGGTGGGCTGCCACCAGCCACAGGCTGGCCGCCCTTTCCGCCCCACTCCTGTGGGCCTGCTTGTGGGTCAGCAGCCCTCTTCTTCCCAACCCCTTTGCGTGGGTGCACAGTTCATCTGCCGCAGAGCTGCCTTGCCAGCCCCGGTGTGGATGGTGAGGGCCGGGCTACGCTCCTTTCCTAAAGGACCGCAGCTCCACAGAGGTTGAATGAGACTCAGGCTGGCCAGGGCCCTTCTCCTGCTCCCTGTCTTAAGTAGGAGGTGCCTTTGGGGATTAGCACAGTCCAGCTGCGGCACAGCCAGAGCTGTGTGAATCCACCAGAACCATGCCTTGGCCACACATACCCAGATGTCCTCCAGATCCCAGGGCCCTTCTGTGACCTTGGCCTTGACTCTGAGAAGCTGTCCTGCTGCAGTGCTCTCTGCATGCCACCATCTTCACTTCCCTTGGGCCACCCGCCCCAGCTTGCAGTGCCCCTCGGGGATGCTGTCTGGAGAAAGACCCTGATGCAGTTCCTGTAGGGGTTGGAAAGAGAAGCTAATCCCAACCCTGGGTTTCACTTCCCCAAACAAGGCCCTCCAGCAGTCAGTGTGACCTGGAACGATGCAGCCCTCGGTACCTGGTCCCAGGTCTTCTCGAGAGGTTGCCAGTCCCTGGCGCTCAAAACAAACTCAGCCACCTTCAGAAGCCCTGAGAGCCAGAGGAAATGAAGTGCCACCCATCGAGGAAAATGTCCCTCTGTAGTGCTGCAGCTGGGGGCTGGAGGTGGCCATTAGGAGTAGGAAGGGGCTTGGGCAGAGGGTACTGGACCTGAGAGGCTTTGTCATACATATAGGAAGAAATCTTAAAAGGGCTGGGCAAGAGTCCCAGCTCTCACACAAACCCCAAGTCATCTCAGAAGCATCTCAGGTCTGAGTGAGGGAACCCTCTTGCTTTTTAAGTGAAGGTGCAGGAAACAAGGTCGGGTGAGAGAGAAGGGCAGTGGGTCGGCCTGCCTGGTCCTCCTCTGGGACTGTCCTCTGCCTGGTGGAAGGCACTTGCCCCAGGCCCTGAGAGCAGGGTCTGTGCTGCTGCCCACGGTCAGCAGTCCTGCAGCCACCCTGCCACCTGCGCCTGGTGGGACCAGCTGACCCCCCCAGGTGTTTGCTGATTCCCCACTGGGACATGAAACCTGGGGCTGCTGCAGGAAGCTGTCTATCTAGTGAATGAGTCTGGAGGAAGTGAGGAGCCGGGAGAGCAATGGTCACCGGGTGGCCTGGACTTCAGAGGGCTGGAGGGAGCACGGGGGCGGGGCTATGTGCGCAGCGGCCTCACCACCACATTGCTGCGGTTCTCTTGGGCAGAAAGTATCACGTCTCCACCTGAATTGCCACCGAGAAACATCCCTCTATCCAGCGGGTCCTGTGAGGCCAAGGAGCTTCCTCTTTCAGTTGAGAATCCCAGAGTGACGGAGGTCAGCCGGCCAAGCCTCTCTGACACGCTGTTTCAGCGGCTGCAGAGCATGGACACCAGCGGGTGAGTCCCCACCTGGCAGGTCCCCGTGGAGGCCAGTGGTGGTGCCCAGCACCCAGCACTCAGGTACACCAAGGCCCTTGCCCTGGGGAGCACGCCAGCCTTCAGGAACGATGACGTGGTTCCTGCAGTCCACACGGGTGCACATTCCCACACAAGTCGCTAACAGCAAGGCTGAAAAGAATTTGTGTTTTTAGCCCAGATTATTTCGAGTCTCTTTTGTCCTTTGCCTATTTTTCTATCAGGATCTTGACGTTTTTGTCATCAGTTTCTATGGCCTCCTTGTGTATCAGCCCTTTCTCCAATCTGTCTTGTAGCTCGTTGCTTACTTTGAAAGCTTTGGGATGTTTTTATGTTGATAAATTTCAGATCCTTCCAAACAGTAGGAGTTACTGCCTTTGCGAATGTAAAATCGCTTGTATCATTAGAAGGACACTGTTATTCTTTGGTCAGATGGCCCCTTGCCACCCACAACTGCCAATGTTCCCAGAGCTTTCCCAAGTGCCGGTCACCCCAGAAGACACCCCTGCTTTTTCCATTGATGCTCAGGGCAATCGAATAAAGAGGGACTGTTCCCTTTCCCAGAGCCCAGCATGATTGTCCACACTCTCCGGCCACACAAAGCTCCCTTTCAGGCCCCAGGAGGGCACCATGAAGTTATTGCTCCATTGGGGAGCTCAGGACCAAACGGTGACATTCCTAAAGGAACTGCATAAAGTGCATGGAGAGGGGGTGGCACTGAGAGCCAGGGACACTGGTCCTCTGCACCTGCCTCATCCCTCCTGCCCTCTCTGCCTCGACTGGAGATTCTCAGGTCCGCTCAATAGGAAACCAGGGACCCAGGGAGTCTTTGACTTGTGCAGGCCTCTCTGCTCCCCTGAATCCAGATAGGACAGAGGTGGGGAGAGAGGACCCTAAGGGGAAAAGCAAGGAGTGCCTCTTTCTTGTCACCAGTGCACCAAACCCAACGCCACCACAGGGGCCTTATGCTGCTGTGCTCTGCCTGGAAAACCTTCCCTCAGTTTGCAGGACGCCAGCTCCTCGGTGTGTTCCCTTACATCTGAGCCCAGGCTTGCTGGGCATAGGGACCTCCTGAGGTCACAAGCATGTGACGGCCTTACAAGGACGGCTCTGGGGCAGCAGATGCAGATGTGATGAGGGACGAGGCCACCTGCCTCCCGTGCTCATTCTCTGAGGTCCCACTGCCACCTTAGGACAGGTCACTGTTGAGTTTGTTCACCCCAACAGTGGACCTGAGGGAGTCAGCTCCCATGGGCAGCTCTGGTTATGTGGGTATTGATGGCCTCTTGTGGGGCTTCCAGAAACTACCTTGGCATCTTTTCCTACCACAAATTCTACTACCATGAGGTCTGGAGAGTTCTCAGCCCCCGCAGGGGAGCTGCCTGCACCCACCCTGGGCCTGCTACATAGCCCTATCCTGCGCTGGGGCACATGGATCTGGCTGCTTTCCACGGTACCCACAGACGGCTTAGAGTGCTAGCTGCAGGTGCGGTGCAGACGATGCAGGCTGTCCCCGCCACAGCACCCCTTTCCGTGTGGGGGAGGCATGAAGTGCAGTACTCTAGCACTGCTCCAGGGTGTGACCCTGGGTGCCAGCATCTGGCTCCAAAGGAAGTCCACTGGCTCCTGGTGTCCCCACTGGCCAGCTCCTGCAGCCTCTCCGTAGTGAACTGGGCGTCCCTGGCTGGACGAGGTTAGCTTTCCACCCTAGTTTCAGCCGGAAAACACCCTCCTGAGAGGGTGTCAATACACGTCAGAGGGCTCTGTCTCATCACCAGAACAGGTCTGGGGAGTGACTGTAACAACAAGAAGGAAGTTATACAAGGGGCACTTGTGTCCCCAGGGCCTAGGCAGCCTGGCCTAAGGCAGGCACCCATGAAATGTGTTGGATGAATCAATAGTCAGCGCACCATGCTTCTGTGAAGTAATCATTCAAAAGGATTTTTTTGTTCTTTGCGAGAAAAGCTCCTCCCTCCCCCACAAAATAAAGTCTAAATGGCAGGGCTGGAGCCACATCTATCTGTCATCGAGAAACCAGTGTGAGGCTGCAGGGCTGCTCTCCTGTCCTCTGATTTGGCAGAACACAGAGGAAGCACCTGAGGGTACAGGACACACAAGCCCCAGGGCCAAGGTGCCTGGTGCCTTCTTCCCACCCAACACAACCACATTGTGTTCCCTAAGGGGTCCTTGAGTTCTTGTGCGATTTGCCCAACAAACAGCCAATGCTGTTGGGGAGCCTTGCTGTGACTATCCCAGCACATGTGTCTGGAGAGCCTTGCTCAGGGAGACCCCATTCTTTTGTTTCCTTGACTTTCTGCTTCTGTTCTGAGATGCTAAATGCGGTGAATTCCTTGGGGCTGGGGGATGCCCCCAAGGTGCCCCTCAACACTCCCCTCTCCTGTTGAGAGCCAGTCCCACTGAGGTGCAGGGGTTGGAAGAGGGATCCTGCCTTGTTGGGGCAGGACAAGGCTTGGTGCCCAGCTTCCAGGAAGGGGTTAGGCTAGGGCAGAGGGCTGAGGGCTCCTGCTGAGCATTGTCCGTCATGCCATGTGCCCTTGGTCTCACCTGCCGGCACAGCGGAGCAGGTCAGCTGGGGCTGGGGAGCTGTCTGTCCTCTTGGCTTTTCAGCTAACCTGCGGAACTGTCCTAAACCCATCTTGTGGAGACTGGCGATGGGAAATGAGTGCATGGATCACAGTGGGGGGACAGAGGAAAGAGGCAGCCTGGTGCCCACCATCCTCCTCAGGGCTCAGAGCTGAGATTCTGCATTGTGTTTCAGAGTTAGTCTACAAGGTTGCGAAGTTGCTTTTTTTTTGTTTGTTTTCTTTTTTTGTACTGGGGTTTGAACCCAGGGGTGATTTACCACTGAGCCACATCCCTACCCCCCTTTTTTAAAAATTGTGAGACAGGGTTTTGCTAAGTTGCTTAGGGCCTTGCTAAGTTGCTGAGGATGGCTTTGAACTTGCAATCCTCCTGCCTCAGCCTCCTGAGTCGCTGGGATCACAGGCGCGCACCGCTGTGCCTGACCCATTCACTTTTTATTTTTATTTGTTTATTTTTTTAGAGAGGGAGAGAGGAAGAGAGAGAGAGAGAGAGAGAATCAACTTTATTTTTTCATCTGGCTTTTGTTTCTCCAACACCTAGTTGTGTATGTGATGCTGGGGTTTGAACCTGGGTCCTCATGTATGTTGGGTAAGTGCTCCAACTTCTGAGCCACTGCTCCAGCCCCACCTTCACTTTTTAAATTGAAGAAACAGGGCCAGGTCAGGGAGGGCAAAGCCAGACACCTGGACAGCCCTACCTCCACCCGTACTCGCAGCCCCATCCTGAGTCAGACTTCCTAAGAGCCGGGGAGGACTCCAGCTCTTCTGTGGAGTGCTCAGACTTCCAGCCCTCTGGTGCTCACAATGTGAGTAGAGAAGGCAGGGACATTGCAGGGTGCATCCCCTGGCCCTCTTCCGGTCCCAGCCATAGCCATATCAGTTCCTCCCAGCAACACCCAAAGGTGCTTACCCTACTTGGACCCCTTTGCCTTGCTCTCACCTGCGCCTCTCCCTGCGGGTTTACAGGTTTGCACGGTCTCCTTCAGGACCTCATCTCAGGTGGAGGAGCCTCAGCTCCCTGCGGTCCTAGCTGTGACTCTGGGCCGGAAGGAACAGGGAGGCGGGCTGCTACTTTGCTATTTCCTTCTCAGGCTTCCCGAAGAGCATCTGAAAGCCATCCAAGACTATCTGAGCACTCAGCTGGCCCTGGACTCAGACTTCGTGAAGACGGGCTCCAGCAGCCTTCCCCACCTGAAGAAACTGACCTTGCTGCTTTGCAAGGAGCTCCACGGGTAAGGGCAGCCCCCAGGGCAGGATGGGTGGAGGACGTCACAGTCACAGCAGAAGTCACCCCAGGGGCTTCACTTTGTCCCAGTGCTCTCTCACTAGTTAGGCAGGAGATGAAGCTTAGAAAGATTCTTTTTTCTTTTCTTTTTTTTTTCAGGGTGGGATTGTACCAGGGATTGAACCCAGGGGTGCTTTACCACTGAGCCACATCACCAGCCCTTTATATTTTGAGACTGGGTCTCCCTAAATTTTTGAGGGCCTCGCTAAGTTGCCGAGGCTGGCTTTGAATTTGCGATCCTCCTTCCTCAGCCTCCAGAGCTCCTGTAATTGCAGGCATGTGTCACCAGCCTGGTGAGGTTTTGTTTTCATAGAATCTGAACCTTGACTTGTGCTGGGGATGGAACCTGAGCAAGGCGCCACCTCTGAGCTGCAGCCCCAGCCAGTTTTGTTTTATAACTAAAGTCAGTGTGGAGTCAGTCACTCTGGGAAGTGGGTAGAGACCAAGGGCCTTTAGCCTTTTGCTCCCACTCTTCCTCCTTAGAGCAGCCAGGTACATTGACAGGCACCTAAGAGCAATAGTCAGCTTACTTTCTGGGTGGGCGATGATAGCCCATGATTTCCAGTGATTTTTTTTTTTGAGAGAGAGGGACAGTGTGTGTGTGTGTGTGTGTGTGTGTGTGAGAGAGAGAGAGAGAGAGAGAGAGAGAGAGAAAACAATTTTTATTTAGTTTTTCATGTGACTTTCATTGCTTCCAGACATTATTGTGTTGGTGTTGGGGTTTGAACTCGTGTACTTGCGCATGCTGGGCAAGCGCCGTAACTGAGCCACCGCTCCAGCTCCTCCAGTGATGGTTTTTGAAAGTGAACTGATTACCCAAAAGAGCAATATTCCAATATCGAATTGATTGAAAAACCAGTAATAATTCTAACTTTTTAATGAGTGTCTTGATTTTACATTTTTATTTCATTAACCTTAAAATGAGCTTCAAGTTTAATTACATTTTAATTGCTAGAAGTGCAAAAGTATGGCTGACAGCATAATTGTCAGAGCAACTAGCAAAGAATATTTTAAATGCTTAAAACGGGGCTTGGGTGGGAATAGCATTCCAAAGGATCTGAAAGAATTCACCGGGAGGCTGGGTGTGGTGGCACACACCTGCAATCCCAACTACTGGGAGGCTGAGGCTGGAGGACAGAAAGCTCAAGCCCAGCCTCTACAGTTTAGTGACAACTTTACTCAAACTGAAAACTAAGGGAGGGCATGTAGCTCAGTGGTTAAAGCACCCCTGGGTTCGATCCCTAGTACCATACAGCATGCTAGTGTCCAAAGGAATCAAAACAAACTTGTCAAAAATGAAAAGTCAGCGTTTCAGTTGAGGAAAGCACCTTTGCCGTGGCTGAAGTTTCTTCGGCTGATCCTGTTTTATTACACATGCAGCAGTTTCAAGATCCTCTTATCAATTTCTCTGTTGCCATACCAACCTCAGCTTGGTTAATGTGCGGAAAACACGCTTCCATCATCAGTGATCACGTTCAGCTTTCCTTTGAAAGGCTCCTAAAAGCACAATCAGTACATTTGGTAAATTTGACAAATAATTTCTTTGACAAATTGAGCAGTCATGAAATTAGGCTTGCTTTCAAGGAGCTGGCCTTCAACTAATGTCATTCTGCAGCCAAATGGAGCCATCGTTGTTACACATCTCCGTGGCAGATTTTCTTCTGTTTCATGCTGCATTTATAAATCATTTATCACCTGGGAAAACATGAATTCCGCCCCCCCCTTTTTTTTAAGAAAGAGGGACAGTGAGAGACAGAGAGACAGAGAGACAGAGAGAGAAAAAGAGAGAATCAACTTTATTTAGCTTTTCATGTGGCTTTCATTGCTCTGACACTTTGTTGTGTCCGTGGTGGGGTTTGAACCCGAATACTTGCACATGCCAGGCAACCTCTGTAACCGCTGAGCCACCGCTCCAGCCCTAGCCCTTTATTTTTGAAAAAAAAAAAATCATTTCATGATGGATGATAACAAGTTTTTATTTCTGCTTCAACAAAGATCCTGATCTTTGCTGTGTCCTTGTTGAGGAAGAAATAAACTCTTCTTTTTTTTTTTTTAACACTGAGTGTTGAAGCCAGGGGTGCTTTACCACTGAGCCATATCCCCAGCCTTTTAAAATATTTTATTTTGAGACAGGGTCCCACTAAGTTGCTTAGGGCCTTGCTAATTGTTGAGGCTGGACTTGAACATGCAATCCTGCCTCAGTCTGGGATTATAGGTGTGAGCCATAATGCCTGGCCGGAAATAGACTTTTAAAACTCTGTGGACCCTCCCTCAGACTCTAGGGAGCATTGGCCACCTTTCCCCATTAGGTGTTGCTACCTGAACTTCCCCAGGCAGCACTGTGGCAATAGCAGCTTCCCCAAGCCGCCCACTTCTCTGGGACCTGGAGGCAGCATAAAGAGCTTCCTTCGGAGTCTGCAGCTTTCACCTATTTACTGAACACTTAACCACAAGGTCAAACGAGACCACTGGAATGTTTTAAATCCCCCTGCAACTTTGTCTTCACTCTGGTAGGTCAAGCCATAGCCAGGCCCAAAGACGTGGTTAACTGAGGGAGGGAAATTCAGAAAGCCTTAGGGAACAACAAAATTGTGTTTCCCATCCCCAGCTGCAGATCCAAGTCTGTGAAAGTATCAGCCCAGGGTGTTCAATCTGCTTTGATTGAAACCACTAGACTCCATTCATTCATTCATTCATTGATTCTTCAACAAACAGGTATGGAGGGCCGGGTCACCTCTGAGCCCCTACCTGGGTGCTGATATACACCCAGCGATATATTGCAGCGATATAAACACTGCAATTTGGCAGGAGATTAAAACTAAAGAAATCATGTGCATACATGTCCTAATAGGTAATATTTAAAAATTCAGGGGCTGGAGCAGTGGTCAGAGCACTTGCCCGGCATGCGCAAGGACACAGATTCAAACCCCAGCACCACATACACAACTAAGTGTCAGAGAAACAAAGATCTAATAATAAAATAAAGTCGATTCTCTCTCTCTCTCTCTCTCTCCCTCTCTCTTTTTCTTTAAAAAAAAAATCATTTCTAATTAAAAAAAAAAAACAACAACTCATTTTGTAAAGAAAGCACTAGAAGGATACCTCTTTAAGAAAGCAACATGTTTTAACGCAAAACCAATTATGCTTGACAGGGACCCATTAAGTCCTTCCATTAAACACCTGAACAAAAGAAAAGGCGCCGTTTCGCTGTTCTCACCTGAACATTTAAAACTGCATGAGAATTTTTTTGCTAAAGCAAGATGAGAAAAAAGAGACAAAAAGAAAAAAAAAATCAGAGCAGCAAAACAAAGGGAACAATGAAGCCTCAGAACACCCTCTGGTCTGGAGTCCTGAAATTGTCTTGGGGAAATTAACCCAGAGACAGGGGAAAGCCAGCCATGGCTCGGGGTCCAGAAAGACCGGTCCAGCTGGGAGCCAGCTGTCTCAGCTCTGCAGAGCTCTATGGTCAAGGGCTGTCCCCTAAACCAGTGGCCTGAGGCAAGGCAAGCTTTCTAGGGACGAGCCTAGTCACTTCTCTGGACAGATATTTCCTATAGGAGGAGGCCAGGTCTGTCCTGAGACAGACAGGGACCACCACATGGGCCACAGTGTGCATAAGCTGTTCCTAAAAGCCCTTTCCTGTCCCCACGCTTGCTTGCCCTGTATGGAAACACCTATCTCACGCTCCGACTCCAAATCAAATTGACCCTGGAGACCAGGACTGGGGTAGGATGGCCAAGAGGCCTCCAGGATCCTCCCCACCTCAGCCACTCAGTGAAAAACTGGCGTCTTCCTTTGCTGGGGGAAGGGGAGGTCTGAATGTTGCCTCCTTCTGTGCAGTCTCCTTCTCCTTGACTTAAAATTGCCCAAGGACAGCCTTACTGCGCTCTTTGACTTGATTTAGTGTCTGGCACCATTGAAGTCCCTGTGTGTCATTGACCCTAAATGACACCACTAAGTGTGTCTGGGAGCCATTCAAATATCTCAAGGTTTCAAAGCAGTTAGAAATACAGGGGAAACTACTTTTTTTTTTTTAGTACCAGGGTTTGAACCAAGGGGTGCTTAACTACTGAGCCACATCTCTGGCCCCTTTCCTGTTTTATGTCGAGACAAGGTGTCAGTAAGTTGCTGAAGCTGATCTTGAATTTGTGATGCTCCTGCCTCAGCCTCCCAAGCTGGTGGGATTACAGGTGGGCACCGCTGTGCCTGGCTGAAACCACATTATTCTTAGAACATCCTGAAGATTCATTTGGTCTGTTATTTGTGCTTTTATATAATGTTTTGTAAAAGTAGAACAATGAGGGAAATCTAGAGGATGTGAAACCATGTTCTGAAGTCGAGCTTTAGAAAAATGTTTCAGAGCTGGGCATGGTGGCGCACGCCTGTGATCCCAGCAACTCAGGAGGCTGAGGCAGAAGGATCACAAGCTGGAAGCCAGCCTCAGCAATTTAGCAAGGCCCTAAGCAACTTAGCAAGACCCTGTCTCAAAATAAAAAGTAAAGGACTGGAGTGGGGGCTGAGTGGCTCTGGCACTTGCCTGGCATGTGCAAGGATGTGGATTCGAACCCCAGCACCACGTACACAACCAAGTGTCAGAGCAACGAAAGCCACATGAAAAGCTAAATGAAATTGATTCTCTCTCTCAAAAAATAAAATAAAATTCTAGATGAGGTAAGGAAGCAAACATACACAACAAACACAAAATCCATATATGACTTTTTTTTCTTTTTCTTTTTTTTAAGTACCAGGGATTGAACCCAGGGATGCTTAACTCCTGAGTCTCAACTCCAGCCTTTTTTTTTTTCAGGGCTGAGTACCGAACTCGAACTCGGGGCCCTGTGCATGGTAGGCAAGCGCTCTGCCACTGAGCTAAATCCCCAACCTCCCTGCCCCCCCCTTTTTTTTTAAAGAGAGAGAGAGAGGGGTTGGGAATTTAGCTCAGTGGCAGAGCGCCTTGCCTAGCACGTGCAAGGCCCTGAGTTCGATCCTCAGCCCTAAAAAAAAAAAAAAGAGAGAGAGAGAGAGATAAAGACAGAATAAATTTTATTTAGTTTTTCATGTGGCCTCCATTGTTCCAACACTTTGTTGTATATGTGGTGCTGAGATTTGAACCCTGGCCCTCCCGAAAGCCAGGCAAGTGCTGTAACTGCTGAGCCACCACTCTAGCCCTATCCCCAGCCTTTTTTATTTTTTATTTTGAGACAAGGTCTCACTAAATGTTTTAGGGCCTCACTTAATTGCTGAGGCTGGCTTTGAACTTGTGATTCTCCTGCCTCAGTTGCTAGAGTAACAGGCGTGCAGCACCACGCCTGAATAAAAGGATATTCTGAAAGTATTTTTAAATCAATATTTCCCTAACTGGGTTCTGAAGCTGGGTCAGCCAACCAAGCAAACAAAAACCACACGTAGACCCATATATAAGAATCTTAAACTGAGTTAGAAAACAGTTTAAAGTAAATAACTGCTCCCTATTGAACACTCATGATAAATTTCTAACTATGATAAGCAACAAAACTACCAAGGAAAAGATGAAAGATAGAATAAAAATTATAAATAACTTTACAATGCAATAACTTTACATCTCAGATGATATGGATTTCATTAGGTTAAATGAAAAGCAATGTGTAAAACTTACAGTAGGATATAAAAATATTAACAAAAATCTCAACAGAAAATTGGTAAAGGAGATAAAAAAAAGTTTATATAAAGAGAAATACAGTAGAAATCAACCAGAAAAAAAATACCTAGAGGCATTAGAAATTAAGTCCATTTGTGTGTGTGTGTGTGTGTGTGTGTGTGTGTGTGTGTGTTTCTGGAGATCCAACTCAGGACCTTGGCATGCAATAGTTATTCCTATGAAAGTAGGTTACAGACATTAAAAAGGAGAAAGAGAAAAAGTGGTGAAGAGAAGGTGGAGGTGGTGTTGGCCAAGCAGGTCGGAATGGAGACCAACAACTTCACTCAAGGGTTTGGCAAAATCGACCGAGAGCGGTGATCCCTGATTCTTCTAATTTGTAATTGGAAATAAAAACAGAAAAGCTATATAAACAAAGCTGTTCAGAGCAGCCTTTATTGATAATAGCAAAGATCTCAAAGTAACCCAAATATCAACTAAGATATTGATAGTTGGCACATTTACTTGATAGACTTTTGAAACCATTAGGATGTTAAACGTGTATAAACATGAACAGTTTTTCATGAAGCAAGTGAAAAATCGAACTCAAAATTGTCACCATGCTTAAAACATAAAAACAATATAAAGAGATGGGAAGGGAACAAAGAATCAATAAAGCCCGGTATTAGAGTTGTCTCTGGATTTGACGATGGAAAAATCCCTGTGTGCTCCCTCGCTCGCTCCCAGCTCTTAGCAAGGGATTTGCATCAGAATCCGCCGGTTCACAGCACCAGGAAGCCCTTGTATTTAAAATGCAGATTCGAGACGAAATCAGCGTGGAGCCCAGAAATTTGCATTTTTAGCCGGGTGTGTGTGATTCCTATAAACCAAGGTTTGGAAACCACACATTCCTGAGTGATTCCAAAGTGGTTCTGTGTGTCCTGATTGGAATTTTCTACGCTACGTGGTCTCATGTGGCTAAGACAGAACTAAGGTAAACTCGGTTCTACACTTTAGGAATCCAGTTTGATGCAGAATGGGAAAGGGTGGGGGTCTAGGTGGATGGGCTGGTGCTGGCAGACTGATAGATCTTTGCCCGGGCTTGTCCTTGTGGGAAGGATTCCTGGCCTTTGCCAGGGTGACAGGGTGACCATGTCTCCAGCTGGAGCCTGAGCTACCTTGGATGCATCTTCTTGGTCCACACTAATCTTCACTTTGTCCCTCGCCCCAGGGAAGTTGTCCGGACTCTCCCGTCCCTGGAATCTCTGCAGAGGTTGTTTGACCAGCAGCTCTCCCCTGGCCTCCGTCCACGCCCTCAGGTAAAGGGACTTGGGGTGGGAAAGATGAAATTCATAAATCCAGGGAGGGGGTTGAGTTAGCCACTGTCTCAAGGACTCAGAAGAAGAGATCATCGCCAAACTCATTTTGGCCCAGCTAATGTACATGGCGGTGGAGGTGGGATCCCCTGCACCCTGCCCTTCCCAAAGGCATTTCCGTTGCCAGATTTTGATTCAGAGAATAAGGATTTCAAATTATGTACCAATCCGCTCAACTGCTTATTTAATATTGAATAGGAAGGAAGCAAGACCTATTCCCATCATTGCTCATCAGAAACAAAAGAGAAATAAGAGGTGCCAAAATTCTAGATGCTTCTGGCTTGCTCCCTGGAGCAAGGTGAAGGAGCCCCTCCCCCATACCTCTCGTGGGCAGGCAGGAAGACAAGGCCAAGTTGTCTATTAAGTGTAAGTCTTTTTTAAAAAGTGTCCTCGGCAAAGTTATAAAAACAAACAAAAAATAGTGTCTTGAGGGAAAATACCACAAATACTAAGGACAAAGGATTAGTACAATTTTTTAAAACTCCAACAAATAAGTAAAATCAACCCAGTTCCTCAGATGGGGAAAAGGTATAAGCAAGGCTTCGTTGAAGAGGGATAGGCAATATATACCTGAAAGGTTTCCAACCTCCCAGGCAGGTAACCTTGAGATGACATTCAATATGCGATCTCTGCTTATCAGGTACAAAGTTGATTGGTAAAGGTGATTGTTGAGCTGGGGCAGTGGCACACGCCTTTAATCCCGGCAGTTTGGGAGGCTGAGTCAGGAAAAATCACAAGTTCAAAGTGTGCCTCCGCAACTTAGCAAGACCCTAAGCAACTTGGTGAGACCTTGTCTCAAAATTAAAAAAAAAAAAAAAAAACAGTGTGGGGGGGATGTGGTTCAGTGATTAACACTGCCGGATTTGATCCTTGGTACCAAAATAAGTGAATAAATAAAGGTGATTGCTGAGCTGCCCCTGCTTGCCAGGGGTGCTCACAGGGGCTCATCCCTCCACTGGTGGGAGTGGACATGGGTTTTCTGAAAGCTCATTTATGTGCAAATGTTGACTCCAGGGGCCCTTCCAGCAGTAGGGCCCTTCCAGTAGGCAGCTGTCTAAAGCACCTTGCACCAGGGCAATGTCCCTAAAAGCAAAAACAGCCAGGCGGTGTAATCCCAGCGATTCGCATCCCTGGGTTCAATCCCCAGTACCTAATAAATAAATAGGAAAACATAGAAAGCCACATGGATGGAGAGAGATGGCGGGATGGAGTGAGATGGGTCAGTGCAGAGTCCTCTTCCCAGGGAGGTCCCACTGTCCCAAGATGTCCAGATGCGAATGGCAGACCAGCGCGTGAACCATTGTGTCGGGCCACCTGTGGAAAGCAGCCCAGAAAGATTTGAACCTAAAAGGCCACTCTGATCACCAGGAGGCCCATGGGATTGGAGGGAAGGGGGGCAGTCAAGGGTGTCTTGGAGTTTGCTGTCCACGTATGCATGAGTTGTCTGAGTTGTCGGGCAGTTAAGATGTTCCCCCTGCTCTGTGATGCTTCCACCTCGTGGGTCTCTGGAACGAATTGAGAGTGTTAGGTTAACAGGATTTTTATTAGGTGCACGATGTGGGAGCTTCAAAAAAAATCTGAGACTCCTGGTGGGGGGCTGTAAGGAAAGAATGAAGGAAATAAAGGGAGAGGAGAGGGGCAGCTCAACAGCAGCACAGGTTTATTCGGGAGAAAACTGCGGAGGGGCCCAGTGGAATCTGGGCCCCCCGGTCCGCTTATAGACTAGGGGTAGATACAGAGTGTGAAGGAAAAGATCCCCCTGGTGTTGCTAGGGACTTGCAGGGAAGGGTCCTTTCTTATGGTGATGGAGTGTTTGGAGTTCTTTCCGCGATGATGAAGTATTGCTGGTGGATCCTGAGTTTAGGATTAGGTAGGTGAGGGGTTTTGGGACAGGTGGGTCTGGGGTTTAGGGATAAGTGGAGGAAATGTTTCAAAGGGGCTTTGCCCGAGTCAGGTTCTACCTAACAGGGATGAGGATTGTAGTTCTTATACCACTGTGAGGCTGCTGAAAGCCGGAGGGGCTGGAGTGGTGGCCTTACCCTGTGGGAAGATGGCGAGGGGGAGGAAATTCCTCAGGGAGAAGCAAGGGTTCCCAAGGGTTCCCCAAGTCTCTCAGGCAGCAGCCTTCAGAAGAGTGAGGATCCAGTTGGAACCAAGGTTTCTCTTGTGCACCTGGCCTTTCCCAGGCTGCAGAGGGCCTCGGCTCTGTCACCGAGGTGGCTGTGAATTTCTTTGACAAAAGGACAGTTTTTCAGAGCTATTCCTGTGTCTGCATTTCTGTGAATACACATCATGAAACATGCCGAAGAAGAGTATTTTGAGGTGGCCTATTCTGGTCTTCCATGGAATATTTTACAGAGAAAATGCATTTGTGCTCTATTTATACAACTGAAAAAATTCACCAGGAAAAAAAATATATATACATATATGTATATATTTTTGCTTTCTTTGAAGTGAATGATTGGTTAATTTCTAAGAAAGTAAAAACAAATCCAGATAAAACAGGGGCCCAGCCAGATGCTAAAACTTCAATAGCTCAAGAGGAAAAACACCCACCCAAGTGTTTTTGGTGAATGGGAGAGTGGCCTAGAGGCCACTTCCAGAGAGGAGCCAGCAGAGGCCAGGGGGAGGGTCACAGAGGACAGTGTTTGCATTTGGCTGAGCAGCAGTGTGGGGTGGGGGTCGTCTTGCTCCCAACCCCCATGAAACCCTGGGTCTTAATCCATGTCATTCCTAGTCCCAGGTGTGGAGCGCCTATAAAACTTAAATTGAGCAACAAATAAACTACTATTGTCAGAGGTGTATTCTGTTGAGAAAATGGTGAATGATTACAGCATTTGAAAACAATATATATTTCATATATATGAAACAAATATTTATATTATTTCAATTATATGTATGAAAAAATACAAAGACTATATAAGCTCTAGATTATGATTTCCAAGCTACTTTAATGCACTGGTGTTAATTTTGTTGAAATATTTGCAGAATTGAAAATTTGGGGCTAAATGGGTTAAAAAATATAAGAGGCCTGGTGTGGATCCTAAGTTCAAAGCCAACCTCAGCAACTTAGCAAGAGACCCTGTCTCAGAATAAGTAATAACAAGGGCTGGGGATGCAGCGCAGTGTTTAAGCACCCCTGGGTTCAATCCCTGGTACAAAAAAAAAAAAAAAAAAAAAAAAAAGGAGGCAGGAGGGTGTTCTGAGAGGCTGCCTGGCTGATCAGACAGGGAGTTGAGCCAGCTCCACCCCGCCGGCCCCTAGCTACCTGCATGTGAACCTGGGGTGCTGGGGTACTGCTGTCCTACCCTTTGGTGCTGGGTGAAGAGTGAGGATGCTGGGTGAGTCTGGAATCCAAGCGGGACAGGCCCTTGCCAAGGCAGGCAGACAACACCCCAGTTCCTGGTGTCACCCTGACTCTGCATGGAATTTACCTCAGGGCTGCTGGGAGGTTCGAATCACAGTGCGGTCAGAATGATGATGAGCCTGGAGCCCTGGAGAGCCCGGGTCTGCTCTGGGACAGAAAGCAAGAAAGAGGAGTTCCTTAACCTTCCTTGGAGCCCCCGCGCCCCCGCTTTTTTTTTTAAAGATTGAGGGACAGTGAAAGAGAGAAGAGAGAAAGAAACAGTTTTTTTATTTAGCTTTTCATGTGGCCTTCGTTGTGTACGTGGTTCTGGGGTTTGAACCCATGTACTTGTACATGCCAGGCAAGCGCCCGTAACTGCGGAGCCACCGCTCCAGCCCCAAGCCCACGCCCCCTTTGAAAAGCGCACCTAAACCAGGCGCAGCATGCCTCTAACCCCAGTGACTTGAGGCAGAGGGATCACGGGTTCAAAGTCAGCTTCAGCAACTTAGCAAGGC
This sequence comes from Aplodontia rufa, assembly GCA_004027875.1. Lineage (NCBI taxonomy): Eukaryota > Metazoa > Chordata > Mammalia > Rodentia > Aplodontiidae > Aplodontia > Aplodontia rufa. Next base: position 27,761 of record PVKS010015859.1, read on the forward strand.
CCTAAGCAAGTTCATGAGACCCTGTCACAAAATAAAAAATAGAAAAGGCTGGGGATGTGATTCGGTAGGAAAGAAAAAGAAAGAAAGGGAGAATGAAAGAAGAGAAAGAGAAAAAGGAAGCAGGCATGCAGACATAGCTGAAAAGCAAAGTGAAAATAACTTGGTTACCTGCAGGTGACACCCAGGCCAGTCCACCCGCTGACAGGCTGTGCTGTGAGCATTAGTGACATTTTGACCTGGGTAGTTTATTGTGGGGGAGAGTCCTGTGTGCTGACCTCTACCCACCGGATGCCATCAGCATCCCCCAGTTGTGATGACTGGAAATGTTTCCAGACTTGGCCATGTGTCTCCTGAGGGGCAAAATCACAACTAACTGGGAGCCACAGGTGCCAGACTGCATTGAAATCACCATCTCTGTTGCCCCACAGCAAAGCAAGGATTGGAAGAACCAGTTATGAGGGCTCACAGTGTGCTTGTGATTTTAGAATTCATCAGAGAATTGTTACTAGGCGGAAGTGTTGGGAAAGCTCCAGCCCCTATCCAATGCCTTCTGTCTCAAGAGCTAACTCCCTCTGTCAGTCACATCCGCTGCGCTCTGGAAGATTCAGCCAGACGGCCCCCAAAGTCACAGATCCAGAGGGAAAAGACTCCTGCCTAAAGCTGCCTGGCAACTGCCCAGGGTAGAAAGCAGGTAACTTCAGGTGTCCACGCAGGAAAACTAGGTGGCTCCAATCTGCGCTATCTTCTCAGTGCTTTATGAGAAAAACAACCCAGAAACCAGGTGATACAGAACTGTCCCACTGACCGACCAGACAGCCTTTCTGCTCTGCCATTGCCTGCATTCGGATCTGCTCCTTTCAGCCACTTCCCTGATTAATATCTGTAGACAGATTGTGAGCTGGGCAAAAACCAAAAAGTAGTCAGAGAAATCACGGAGGAGTGTTAACTACCAGGATTGGTGGCGAGGTGACTGGGGTGCGGTGATGCTGAGGGGACAGGTAGAGTTTTGTCTTCATCCACTTTCAGTTGCTGTAACAAACTACCTGAGGCTGAGTGAAGTCCGAGCACAAGGACCTGCATCTGCCACCATCTGGTGGTAGCCTTCTTGCTGCAGTGTCACAAGGCAGAGGGTCTCACATGGCAAGAGACAGCAGAATGAAAAAGTCAGACAGAGCGCACTTTTATAACAAAGCCACTTCCTCGGTGGTGGTAGAGGCTGCAGTGGCGATGGTGGTGGTGATGGTGGAAGTGGTGTACTGAAGTAGACGGGTGGAAAACTGAGGTTGAAAGCGAATGCAGGCTGGGTGCCGTGGTGCACGCCTGTAATCCCAGCAAGCGGGGAGGCTGAGGCAGGAGGGTCACAAGTTCAAAGCCAGCCTCAGCAACTTACTAAGTCCCTACGCAACTTAGTGAAACCCTGTCTCAAAATAAAATATGAAAAAAGGCCCTCATAGCCTAGCTGATACATTGAGCAAGAAGGGAGGGAAGGGATGTCACTCCATTGTGCCTGGTGTTCAAGGTGGGCGTACATGCGTCTGATATCCTCCTCCTACCTCTGTCCAGCTTTGGGAGTGTTTATTCTGTGAATAAGTGCTTGATACCATGGACAAGGTGTGAAGCACATAAGGTACAAGTCCTATTCTGCCTTTTATTAGCTCTGACTACGGACAGTAAATTGAGCTCTCCAGGCCCCTGTGTTCTCCAAACAGCCCTACTGAGCATCTTCCTGGGCCAGACACTGTTCCTAGCACCTGGGCTGCAGCACTGGTCACAGCGTCCATGGTCTTGAATCTCATGGAGCCCATGTTCTAGCAGGGAAGCCTCCCGTGAAGTCATCAATGAAGGCGATAATTTCAATCTCAAAGCTGGGCAATTTGATAGCAATGGCCTGGTGGCTGTCTTAGCTGGAGGGGGCAGGGAAGACTCCCTATGGGTCTGAGACCTCAATGACAAGGAAGTGCCCTTCCCAGGTGAAATCCATGTCCCTGGAGAGTCCTTAAAAAGGGTGGCTCTAGGCAGATCAGCGGTGAGGATCAGTGTGGCCCAAGGTGGGTGCTGGAGTCCAGCCTTCCAGGGCAGGGTTAGGATTAGGTAATGCTCCTCCTGCAGGTAGAAGCAGCCAGCCCTTTTTTAAGAGAGAGAGAATCAATTTTATTTATTTTTCATCTGGCCTTTGTTTCTCTACACTTATTTGTGTGTGTGGTGCCGGGGTTTCAACCTAGGTCCCTGTGCGTGCCAGGCAAGTGCTCCAGCCTCTCAGCCACCGCTCCAGTCCCCAGCCTTGTTTTTTTTTTTTAAGTGAGAGAGAGAGAGAATCAATTTTATTTAGTTTTTCATGTGGCTTTCATTGCTCCAACACTTTGTTGTGTAGGTGGTGGTGGGGTTTGAAGTTGTGTCCTTGCGCATGCCAGGCAAGCGCCGTAACCTCTGAGCCACCGCTCCAGCCCCCAGCCTTCGGTTTTAAGCAGTAGGAATGGGTATATTTTGGAAACAGAGCATGTGTGCTAGTGCAGGAGATGTAGGAGGGAGGGAGGGAAATGATCCGAGGTGGCCCAGGAGTTTTATGCAGCTGAGCCTGTGGGGTGAGAAGCACTGGAGGAGGGGCAGAATGAGAGCGAAGGATCTATTTTATTTTTTTTGGCCATGGGATTCTTGTAGATGATCCCAGTGTCCTCATCCGCAAGGAGGATTACCAGAGGTACTGTGAGTTGTTGGGGGGCGGGGCAGCACGCTGGCCCCCGAAGGCTCACTCTCAGCCAACTCCATCCATCTTTGTTCTCGCCCTGTGTCCAGGCACCTGGTGAGGCCAATCCCATCAACATGGTGGCCAAGCTCAGCCAACTGACAAGTCTGCTATCCTCCATTGAAGATAAGGTACTGGCAGGAGGGTGTCCCTGGCTTCTTGTTGGTCCCCTGTTTGTACAGGGAATGCAGGGTGCAGTCTCTGTGTCCCCTTTGATTCCATCCCACTGCTGCTGTTCACAGGTCAAGGCCTTGCTGCATGAGGGTCCCGAGTCCACCCACCGGCGTTCCCTCATCCCGCCAGTCACCTTTGAGGTAAGTGGCCTTGAGCTCCGCACCTGGGGGCAATTCTGGTCCTGTGAAAAGAGGACTTTGGGCTTGGGCTACGGAAGGGTAAGGAACCTAGTGGTGGGGAGCGGCAGTCAGTGTAACTGCCTCCCTGGAGAGATGGTTAGACCTTGATCCGGAGCCTAGAGACGCAGGTGATGTCCCCTTAGGCTGCACGGGCAGAGCTCCTCACTGGCCCAAGATGCTATAAACTTTGTCCTCAAAATGGGATGGATGAGCAACATGCAAAATAGTGTCCCCAGTGGTGGTGGGTAGTTTTAAAAAAAAAAGAAAAAAAGATTGCTGGGATCTCCCTGGGAGTGACCGGATTCGGATCTCCAGGCTTGGATCCAGAAGCGTGTTTTTCTTAAATGATCCCCAGTGATTCTGGTGTATACAGCCCAGCCTGACCTCCACATTCAGAAACAGTGTGAGGCCCCTTGGTCTCCACCCCAATTCCTCTCTGGCCCTGAAATAACGCTGTAAAAGACATTTCTGAGCCAGTCTAGGCACTGTCCTGTCTTGAAGTTATTATCAGCAAATGTTCACCTACTGGTTGTAAGAAGGCCCCAGAGTTATCCCTAAAATCCTTTCTGGAGTAGATGACGGAACAGATTAACCTAAGGAGCCGCTTTGCAGCAGTTCTTCTGTTTCCTCCACTGAACCTGTGGGCAGAACAGCTGGGGTGCACAGGAGGTGGGCTGGGGAGAGGGAGGCCAGGAGCTAGCCACCCGATGGCCCCACAGGGGACACCCACCCGTGGTTGCCCAGCCGTAGTGACTCCTGGGTTGGCATCGCCAAAGCCCAGCCAGAAACTCAATGAACCTCATCTCTCTCTCCGCAAAGGTGAAGTCAGAGTCTCTGGGGATTTCTCAGAAAATGCAGCTCAAAGTCGACGTGGAGTCTGGGAAACTGATCATTAAGAAGTCCAAGGATGGTTCTGAGGACAAGTTCTACAGCCATAAGAAAAGTAAGACCCCCATGCCTGTCACGCTCTGGCTCTGCTGGGGCTTTTATGGGCAACCCTGCTCTGGGTGACGACCAGTGGCAGACTCAGAAAGCAAGTCCTGCCTGGCCATTTGGAGGGTGGCCAGGTGCCCCTGAAATTCCTACCCTGCTCCTGGGCCACCTCTCGGGGGCCTCCCTTCCCCACTTTCCTCCTGACCCCCTGGGGAAGGGGCTCTCACTCTAGGCATGTGCTGCCCCGGTGACAGTTTTATGTGTCTGTGTATGTGGAGGTTTCATGTGTCTGTGTATGTGACTGTCTTCTCTTCCTGTCACCTCCTTGTGCCTGCTACAGGCCCTGCACAGTAGCATGGGGTCGACAGCTCTTGGCATAACACATGGACTTTGAACTAAACTGTCCAGATTCATATCCCAGCCCTGCCACTTGGCAGTTATGTGACCTTGGCCCACCTCTCTGGGGACACAGGACAGAGCGCAGCACACAGGAGCCCCCTGAGCCAGCTGTGTCCTTGCACTGGAGCTGTTTGGGTTTTGCGTTTTGCATCATCAGATGAACTCATCGTAAGATGGGAAGCATGCACATGACAAATGCTCACAGAGAAACTTCCGCAGGCAGGACACTGGGGATCAGGGATGCGGGAGGGACCAAATGACCCTGCCGCTGGGGAACTTTACTCTGGTGCACTGGATGGCCAGCAAATACACAGATGCGTCATCCAGTGCTCAGCTGCGGTGAGCGCTGCAGGGGCGTGATGGGGTCGGATCAGCTAGCTCTTTGTTTTGCTCTTTGTTTTGCTCTTTGTTTTGCTCTTTGTTTTGCTCTTTGTTTTGCTCTTTGTTTTGCTCTTCTTTTTTTTAAATTTATTATTTATTAGATGATATATAGTTACAATTGAGGGGGAAACATTATCAAATATTCCAGAACAAATGAATATATACTTAGTTATCCAGGGCTAATGCCATGTCATGGATGCCCAGCTTGGGTTCCCCGTGTTGCTGTTTCCCCAGAAGAACCGCTGAGTTAAATGGACTTCTCGTGGAGGGCAGACATCACCTTCTGAGATGATTCCCCCATATTCGGTTCCTCCAGTCTCCTAGGTGATTTTCCTAAGCCCACCCCTCACCCTGTCCCCCAGCCTACGCCTCCAAGTATCCTAGGGAGTCGTCTCCCTGTTGCATTGAGAATCATACAATTTGAAGTTATTATTAGCTTTAGCAGGGATGCTCTTGAGTGAGGTGCTCACAAGCCGGTCAGACAGGAGCCTGAGGGAAGAGCCCTTCAGACAGGGGAACAGTGGGTGTAGACACTGGGGCAGCAGGAGCAGGGCCTGGAGGAAGAGCAGGAAGGGGCTGGGAGAGCCGGTGCTGGGCTCTCCTGTGGTCCCAGCTACTGGGAGGCTGAGGCAGGAGGATCATGGGTTCAGCCTGGGAGTGCTCAGAGGCAGAGAATTTCAGATGATTTTCCTTGGGGCCATAGCAACAAGGTGATGTATTCTCAAATGCACAGGAAGGCTCTGGATAGCTCAGCACAAGAATGTGAGTGCTAGACCTCAGTGCCATTGCACTGGTCCCGCTGACTGAGAGGTGGCTCTGCGGGCAACGGTGGGTAACTGGTCCTTGCAGGGGCCCAGTGAATTTAGGCAGGCTCGATTAAGAGTGCAGTGAGGGACCAAAAGCGGGTACCTGGGAGGAACTGAGCAAGGCCTGTGCCTGCAGATTGCCCTGTCTGTCCTGTCGTCCTTGGAGACAGGGGTGCATTTGCCTTCAGGGATGGGAAGGGTACCTATCACCGGAGGATACTGTGACCTGCTTTAGGGAAGATCAGAAAGTCCTTCCTAGACCTGCTGTATCTCTCAGGTCCCTCTCCTTGAAGTATTCCATGTCAAGGCGTCACATTGTGAGGTCGTGTGTCTTGAGCCTGCCTATAGCACAGTGGGGTGTGGAAGCTCCAGCTCACCTGCTTCTGACCTTGGTCCAGTGCCCTCTCTGGTTCTCAGTTTACCCCTCTGTCAAATAAGACAGCGGTCCCTCTGGAAAGCTGTCATGAGGCGTGACAGGGTCTGCACTGAAGCACATGATGCATGGCGTCTGGGGGTTGCTCAATACAATTGGCCACTGCCATCAACATCAACCTTAGAACTGTCCTGTTCTGTGTGGAAGGGAGAAGGGAACAGTGTATATGTGTGGGGTGGGGATTGCAAATCAGGAAAGAGCGTCCCTGAACACTAGGGTGACAAGCAGAGTTGCGCTCCTGGTGACAGGAGGGCCCTCCGTACGTATGCTACCACGTTGGACAGGATAGAGTTGCTGATGGTTTGAGCAGGAGGGCTGTGTTGAAAGTGGTCAGCCTGGAAAGGTGCTTTCCTCTTTCCTAGGAAGAATAAGCTCAGGAGATGTGTTGTACAGCAAAGTGACCAGCTGATGGCCATATGCTGAATTCTTGGAAAGTGCTGAGGGGGTAGAGGTTCAGTGTTCTGGTAGCCAGGCACGGCGGCTCACACCTGTAATACCAGCAGCTCAGGAGGCTGAGGCAGGAGGATGGCAAGTTCAAGGCCAGCCTCTGCAACCTAATAAAATTAAAAATTAAAAAAAAAAAAGGGACTGGAAATGTGGCTCAGTGGTTAAGCACCCCTGGGTTAAATTCCTGGTATCAAGAAAAAAAAAAAAGATCAGGGAGTCAGCGGGGACAGCATTGAAGCCCAGAGCTCAGGGACCACTCACACGTGGCTCCTGTCTGTCCCACCCCAAGCTGGTGGAGCCGGATGCGTCAGAACACAACTACCTATTCCCACTCCCTCCTCTCAAAGACAGCTTGCACCCCAGACCCTGGCCCTCAGCAGGCCCACGCTCAGAAATAACCCGCTGCCAGAGAGAATTGCCACATCTCCCATAAATCCCAGCTGTCCCCTGAATGTGGGCTCCACAAAGCTGGAGTGCCGGTCTCCTGTTTCCCACTAGAGTCCTGGAGCCTAGATCCGTGCTGAGCAGAGAGTAAGGGGCGCATCCATGGGACTGAGCCAGCGTGGAGGTGCGCACCTGTGGTCCATCACCTGTGAGGCTGAGGCAGGATCACATGAGCTAAGAGTGGGTAACACTGAACCCTGTCTCAGAGAAATAAAGCGGGATTTCCCAGCAAATGCGTGCTGCGTGAAAGCACGAGTGAGCGAACCTACTCTAGACGGGGGAATCCTGCAGCTCCCGGGCCTGCATTTGGGCAGCTTCTTCATTACTGCTGAGCTCTGGTCCCAGGGCCCGAACTGGTCATTCTGCAATCTTGAGAAAGTGGCCTAACAGCCTGGGTGCTCTCTGCAAGGCAGGGCTCCCCGCAGGGTGGTTGCGGGATGAAGGGATGAGCCTGTCCTGAGCACAGAGCCCGGCTCGCAGCCGCTAAGTCCGAAGGAGCTCTGGGTCTGCAGGTTTGGGGGCTCCCCTCCCATGTTGTGGCCACCATGTTCAGTCATAGGTCTGGTATTGTGGTCTTTAAATATAGGACAGGACTGTTGCTCTATGGCAAAATTGTAACGTGTTCACTCTGAGCACCTGCTCCGGGCCAGCTGTGGTTACACAGCAGATGGGTTGGAAGCTGTCGGGGAGGTTGCGTTCCGCAGGGGGAGTACAGGATATAAACAAATACAGACTTTGAACCAGGAACGTGTCCCGGGCGGTAAGCTCCAGGCTGGGAGTTTCAATGGGAAGCTGTGAGAGTGGTGAGGAAAAGCCTCCCCCGGATGTGTCACAGGCTGAGACCTGAGTGTGGGGAAGTTGCTGGCCACGCAGAGACAGGAAAGGAGGCCCGGGCAGAGTTCCAGGGTGACGTGGGGAAAGCTGGCAGCCGGAGCACAGAGGAGGCAGAGGCAACTGGCTGCTGGGCTGAGCGTAGAGGAAGAGTGATGATGGAGGGACAGTTGGGGAGGAGAGGGTGGCTTATGTTGAGCAGAGCATGTTCCAGAGGAAGAATGGCCAGAACGTGCTGGTGGAAGGGAAGCGTGGCCGCCAGGGACAGAGGTTTCATTAACCTGGTGTGGGCCACTTATTGACAAATAAGAATCTCCATCAAGTAGTTGTCACATCCTGGCAGCAGCCACGGAGGCCTGGAAACAGAAGTTAAAGAAAACCAGAAATTCAGAGGGAAGGGGACATGGCCTAAGAGTAGCTGATTTGGAAAATGACAGGGCGTCCGGATCACAGTGCCTGGAATTGTGCCATGAGACGTTTCCTGCTGCTGCTGGCAAGGCCGGCGAGGTCTCAGGCACACAGCACGCACGTCCCCCACGATTTCCCCCTGGTGGCACTCCTAGCTCGAGACGGTGTAGGATGTCCAGTGTGGTCACTTCCTTCCAGAAGCCGATCCTCAGCGGCACAAAGAGAATGGGAGAGAGACGAGAGTGAGGAAACCCTTACCACTGGGAAGCAGAAAGAGAGAGTGGCAGCCAACTCTCAGGAGCTAAGAACTAAACTTCAAGCTGGGCACGGTGATGCATGCCTGCGCTCCCAGTGGCTCGGGGGGCTGAGGCAGGAGAATGAAAAATAAAAAGGGCTCAGTGGTTAAGAGCCCCTGGGTTCGATGCCTAGTACCGAAAAACGCAAACAAGCAAACAAAACACCAGACTTTAAACAAGCGGTAGAAAAAAATGGAGCCACCATGGCTCATTCCATGGAGCCCACAAAGGGGCTGGGAACTGATAGCACTGGAGCCCCTACAGGTGGAGTGAAGATGGAGCCTGCCCGAATCTGTTAGCCACACCCACCAGCTGTCTCCACTCCACGTGGCCAGTGGGTCCCCCACTTGTTTGTCAGAAGGTTGGGTGTTCATTTCCTGGAGGAGGTAAAGGGCTGGGGGACCCTCCTGAAAGCAGGAAGAGTGACAGCTGCTTTCTGAGTGCTGAGACCTCGGCCCTCCTTCCTGAAGGCTGCCACCCCGCCACCCCTGCAGGCAGGAGGTCAGGAGACTCTTCTCTGGGAAATGTGGTCAGACCAGGGGCCAAGATGAAAGCTGCTGCCATCCCATGTTTTTCCATAAATTAGTGCATCAGACCACCTGAAGGAGAAGACCCCTTGACACTGATCCAACCTAGCCCATCAGGGGTCACCGAAGAAACCTTCGTGCTTAATCATGGGGGAGACGTTCCTGAAAACTCTGTTTTGGATCATGTATATGCTAGAATAGCATGAAGATTTAAAACCAGTGCACGGAAGTACTCTAGAGATGCCACAATATATGTAGTTAAGTATGGAAAGCTGCTTGATGAGAAGCAGGGTCACTGTACTGTTACTTTAAAAACCACCCAGAGAGGCCGGAGCAGTGGCTCAGCTATTGGAGCACTTGCCTGGTATGTGTGAGGACCTGGGTTTGAAGCACAGCTCCACATATACTACTAAGTGTCAGGGAAACAAAGGCCAGATGTAAAACTAAATAAAGCTGATTCTGTCTTTAAAAAAAAAAAAAACACCTGAAAGGTCTAGTCCAAGGTCAACTAATGGCATAGAGGTGTTTTTGTTAGCTTGTTCATATTTGCTACTTTTTAACCAAAGAGAATAAGATTGCTTGTGTAATGAAATTAAATGATTTAAGAAGGAAAGAGCACAGAAAGGCTGTGCTCTTGTTTTTCCTGGGTCCATGAGGGGCACAAGGCAGACTCCGCCCTCTTAGGTCTCAATCAACCCATTAGGCTGACTTTCTATGAGCGCTCACAGCATTTTCTGTTGTGCCAATGTGTGACTGTTGCAGACCTACGAAGCCAGCAATTTTATGTGATTCAGCTTCATAACTGCAAATCTCAGTTAGTCCCCTCTGAAGACACCAGGTCACAGGGATGTAATGATGGCTGGGTTTACTCCAACCTGCCGTTGGCTGGGGATGGCTCAAGGTTTGGTGTCTCCATTTATCTCTGTGTCCTGATCCTTCTGATCTTGTAACAATGGCGCGAAGCCTGAAATAGATGGTGGGCCACCAAGACAAAAATAAACAACAGACAACTCTTCTCTGGAGGAAACAACTTGTGCAGATAAAAAGAAATTTTAGAATGTTATCTAAAAAAGGGAAAAGTACAAGAACAAAATAAAGATGAACAAGGAGGGGAGAGAAAGGGAAGCAAGTGAAATCATAGCAGAAAATTTAAGAAATAAAATAGAAACTCGATGGAAGTGTGAAAAGATAAAGTTAGGGAAATGCCAGAAAGTAGAACAAAGGCACAAAGTGTTGAAAAATAGCAGAGGTGAAATTGTTTAAAAATTAAGAAGGCCCAGCCAGGCATGGTGGCACATGCCTGTAATCCCAGCATGCTGCTCAGGAGGCCAAGGAAGGAGGATCGCAAGTTCAAAGCCAACCTCAGCAATTTAGTGAGGCCCCACGCAACTTAGTGAGATCCTGTCTCAAAATTAAAAAAAAAAGGGTTGGGGATGTGGTTCAGTGGTTGAACGCCCCTCGTTTCAATCCTCAGTACCCCCCAAAAAAATGTTTTTTAAGGAGGCCCAATACCAAAACTGTCAGTAATGGAGAACAGGACTGCAGAGTGAGGACACCCACAAAGAAGAGCTCAGGAGAAGGTCTCAGAACTGACCGTGAGTTTCCAGGTCGAACATGGCCCAAGCACTCAGTATAATGGCAGGTCACACAACACTGGGTTCAAAGAAAAGATGGTACACATTTCACAGCATACAATGGATTGGAGACTGTCGGGGTCTGCAGATCTGTGTCCCCCAGGCTCAGTGATGTGCAAGAAGTTGGAGCACTCTTGGGACTGTGCCTTTGTAAATGGAGAGGACTGGCAGAGTCCACAAAGGGAAGAGGCGGGGCGAAATCTGGAGAAAACCAGGACGCAGCTCCTGGCCAGGCATGAGCCCCTCAGGAAGAGCATCTAGGAGCAGAGGGATCTGGAGAGCAGACACAGCCGTAGGGCTCAGCCTGTGTGCAGGAAGGTGGGCAATTCATGGTCAGGTGTGTGGAGTGTGGCGGAGACTTGATGGTCAGGTGTGTGGAGCGTGGCGGAGACTTGATGGTCAGGTGTGTGGAGGGGGCGGAGACTTGATGGTCAGGTGTGTGGAGCGGGGCAGAGACTTGATGGTCAGGTGTCTGGGGCGTGGCGGTTGAGTGACTGGGTGAAGAGGTAAATTAACTCCCATTTTTCTTAAGTCCTGCAGCTCATCAAGTCACAGAAATTCCTGAACAAGTTGGTGATCTTGGTGGAAACAGAGAAGGAGAAGATCCTGAGGAAGGAATATGTTTTTGCTGACTCCAAAGTAAGCTGCAGCACCCTGTAAGATGGACGGGGAGGAGAGTGAGGGGACCTGAATCTGTGGGTGATGGCACTGGGCCAGGGTGTGCGCATCCTTAGCTTGGAACTTCTCAGAGCAACCCATTTCACACCTGGGAAGGAGCTTGGAGAGGCCAAACGATGCCCTGCCTCAGCTGGGACATGCCCCAGGAGCCAGGCTGCCCTTCCACTGAGGTGCATCCTTTACCACCTGCGTCTTGCCCAGCCCCAAGCCTGGACGGGAGGTTTTTAGCTCCTCTGAGCTGGACTTGTGAGCCCTTGGGGGCACCTGGATTTAAATCTGAGTCCTAACAAGTTGCTCCCTATGGAAGACTCGTTTCTGCGCTTTGCCCCACTCTGAGGAAGTGAGATGCCCCTGCCAGGGCTGGTGCTGTGTGGGCCGGTGGGGAGGCCCAGCGGGCTTCTGTGCAGCCAGAGGCAGGCTTCTGTGCCACTCGAATATTTACCTTAAAGTCTCATCCAGGCCAAGTGCTGTGGTGCATGCCTGTAATCACAGCAGCCCAAAAGGCAGAGGCAGAAGAATAACAAGTCAAACCCACCCTCAGCAACTTAGCAAGAACCTGTCTTAAAATAAAAAATAAAAAGGGCTGAGGATGTGGCTCAGTGGTTAGGCACCCTTGGGTTCAATTCCTGGTACCAAAAAAAAGTCTCAACCCAGGGGCTGAAACCCAGTATCACGGCCTCTCTGTTCATCCTCCTCTGTCCAGCTCCCCTGGGTCACAGAAAGTAAGGATGTCCACCGTGGAGGTGCTGGCTGACCCCGCATGCCACAGCTGGCAAGAACAAGAGGGTACAAGAGAGACAGGCGGTGGGAGGCAGGGAGAAAGGCTAGCCAGAGTTCTGGGCACCTGGGCGCAGTTAGTTCTGGCTGGTTGTTACAAGCTGAGAAGAGTTGAGACATTGAATCTTAAGCCATCCCCAGCTAAAGGCAGGTCTCAACAAGCAGCCATCTTTACATCTTTGTGAGTTGGTGTCTTCAGAGGGGACTTAGTGAGATTCACAATTATGAAGTTGAATCACACAAAATTGCTGGCTTTGTAGGTCTGAAATGGTCAAACATTGGTCCTTTCACATGTTATAACCTGAAATTCTGTGGAGTCGATGATTGCAGCCTAAGAGCGTGGGTCTGCCTTGTGCCCATTGTGGGCCCAGGAGAAATGAGTGAAAAGAATCACAGCTGCTGTCATCGGCTTCCTGTGCACCTTTCACCTTAATCATTTTCTTTCATTAGGTAAACAATCTATTCTCAGTGGTGAAAAAGTAGCAAACACAAACAAGGGGAAGTTTAAAGCTAACACATCCCCATACCACTAGTTGACCTTGGATGTTTTGGGTCAACCCATCCACACTGGTTTGTGCCAGTAGCTTCCCATACATAACTACAGATTGTGGCATCTCTCGGCTTGGTGAAGTACTTCTGAACCATAATCCCAAAGCTTTACCCCATTTTAGCTTATGGGTGATCCAACGTACAGTTACTCTCGAACCCCCTACAACTGGACGCGAAGGCTGCTTCTGAGTTTCTCTGGTTTGCAGCGAGCGTGTGCTGCAGAGCCATGATAGGGTTGGATCTTTGTGAGGTTCCAGAGTTTTTTTAGAGTCGCTTCCTCCCAGGGAAGCCACTTGCTCGACTTTGGGCATGAGGCCACACTCAGTCTGTCTGCCCTTCTGTTCCCAGAAGAGAGAAGGCTTCTGCCAGCTCCTGCAGCAGATGAAGAACAAGCACTCAGAGCAGCCAGAGCCCGACATGATCACCATCTTCATCGGCACCTGGAACATGGGTGGGTCCCTGCACCCCTCCCTCCTGTCACCTCTCTTTTGGTTTTGCTTTCCTGCCTCAACATCCCCAGTGGGGATGGGGGACACTCCCGTCACTCCGGCCTCCCTGCCTAGCTCATCCTGTTTTCTAAGGAATTCTACCCTTTTCCTGAGGAAATGGGCAAGAAAAAGGAGCTCTGGGACTATTGTGCCCCAGGAGAGGCAGAGTGGGTCACTAAATTGGAAGGTTTTAGGGAAAGAGTATAACTGCCTATGTGGAAGGGCTCTGGCACCCTGCCAGCCTTTGGCAGCTTGCCAAGGAGGACCCAGGCCTAGAAGAAAGAAGTCCACTCCTGATTTATCCAGAGAGAGAGAGATTCAGTAGGTAGGCAGGAAGGTAGGAGATGCACATTTAAATATGAATCTCACGGCCAGGCATAGTGGCACATGCCTGTGATCCCAGCAGCTGGGGAGGCTGACGCAGGGGCCACCTGGAATTGAGAGGGCAGCAGGAAGAGGCCAGGTTTCCAGGAAGGGAGGCAGGAGATTCTGGGTCTCTGTCCCCAGTGGGCTCCTGACCTCAATTCTGCAAGGTGGCAGCCCTCCCTGTGTCTTCTGACTCCTGAGCTTGCCAGATCAAGACCAGGTGTTCCAGGGTCCACAGTTGTGCTAAAGGAGAGACCTGGCCAGAGCCCCAGGGGTCCCACGTCCTCTCCTGTTTTTTTCAGAGTCTTACTGACCCCCTGGTTCTCTTGTACTCGCTCAGGGGTTCGTGCACGCAGCACAGGGCCCTTCCCGTCTTCCTCCATCAGCAGGGATTTCTTTTGGTTGGGCATGATCAGGCTATGCTGTTGCACGTCCCGCAGAAGACGTGGGAGGACTGGCAGGGGAGGGTCCCCACAGTGCTCTCCGGGAAGCAGAACCCAGCAAGGATCATTGCTCTACTTCTTGGCCCTGTGAGCCAGGAAGCCATCTCTTTGGGAAAAAGAAAAGCCTTTCCTCACCCTGCAAGGGCACTGCAAGCAGAGGTGGAGGGAATGGAGAGGGGCTGCTTGCTGTTCCCGTTCCTCTGGTGACACCTGCTCTTCTCAGCCCTCCACTGAGCTCTATGTGAGGAAGCCTTTGTTATCCCCCCGGCAGCTGGGCTAAACGCCTTGGCTCATGTGGCAGATTCGCCAACAGAAGTCCTGCAGGTCAGGACCAGGTCCGAATGCAAGAGCTCTGACCCCTCACTGACTCCTGGTGGACGCTGGTGCTTAGTTCCTCATCCAAAGCGTTTGCTTGAGGGGCTGGAGCAGTGGCTCAGCGGTTACGGCGCTTGCCTGGCAAGCAAGGGGACCCGGGTTCAAACCCCAGCACCACGTACACAACTAAGCGTTGGAGCAATGAAGGCCATGTGAAAAACTAAATAAAGTTGTTTCTCTCTTTAAAAAAAAAAACAAAACAAAAAAAAACAAAGCTTGAGTGCCAAAAACAAAGCCACTCATTTGCTTGAGTGGTTTTGCCTGATGATGTGACCCACCCCCAAACCCCCTCTGCTCTGTTTTGATTCCCTTAATGCCTTCAACTCACTTGGTGTTGGGTTTTGCTGTTGAAGGTAACGCCCCCCCTCCCAAGAAGATCACGTCCTGGTTTCTCTCCAAGGGGCAGGGAAAGACGCGGGACGACTCGGCTGACTACATCCCTCATGACATCTATGTGATTGGCACCCAGGAGGACCCCCTGGGAGAGAAGGAGTGGCTGGAGATACTCAGGCACTCCCTGCAAGAGGTCACAAGCATGACTTTTAAGACGGTGAGTGGCTGGCCACAGCCCTGTGGCTTTCCAGGACAGCCGGCTTTGCTTGCTGAGAGCATCTCAGGCCAGGGTAGGCTTGACCTATTAGCTCTGAACTTCCACAGGTGTTTCATAGCCACAGAGATGCACCTGGAGGCTGTACTCGGATTGATGGGGACAATGGCCTATTGCTAAAAATCACTGAATCCTCCATCTCCCCAGCCCCTGCTTGTAGGAGATAATCTTGGAAATGTCAGCCCCAGGTCTTACCTTAAGGATGTTTTATGTCATTGCAGGGCATGGTTAGGAGTGTCCCTGCAGGTTAGGGATCACAGACAGGGCGCCACAGCTCCAGGGGTTAGGGCTGGGAGAATCGCTGTGCTCTGGGTTCAAGCACTGTACCTTGGCCAAGTGTTGCAACGTTGTCCTCCTCCCAGGTTGCCATCCACACGCTCTGGAACATCCGCATTGTGGTGCTGGCCAAGCCAGAGCATGAGAACCGCATCAGCCACATCTGTACTGACAACGTGAAGACTGGCATTGCGAACACCCTAGGTGAGCGGGAGGGAGCCGCATCCTTGCCCAGGGCACCTTGCACATGTCTGCATTAAACTCTCAGGGCCTCGTCCTGGGCAAGCTCAGGTGGTCAGTCTCCCTAGCCAGAATGCACCTGAGGTCCACACCAGCTCTGGAGATCTGGCTAAAAGTGGGCTTTGACTCGGGAAGTCTTGAGTGGCTCCAAGTCTAGCAAGCCCCCAGGTGCCCTCAGTGCTGCCAGTCGGTCTGTGGACCCCACTGTGAACACCAAGAACCTAGGACAGGGGTTGTTGGCATACAGTAACTGTCGCAGCCTTTGTGGACCACAAGCAGCTGCTCCTCTTTGCCATTGCCACCTAAAAGGTCCATAAGCCACACAAAAAGTAAATAAGGTGGCCGTGGTCCATGTGGCTTTTTTTTTTTTTTTTTTTTTTGTAGCAGGGATTGAACCCAGGGGCATTTAACCCCGCAGCCATATCCCCAGCCCTTTTTCATATTTTATTTTGAGACAGGGTCTCGCTGAGGTGCTCAGGGCCTCAGCTTTCTTTACATACGAGGCTGGAACTGACCATGGGCTGCCTGATCTAGCTCCTGGTTCATCCCGGTTGGAGCTGGAAACCAGTCATGGTACTGCAGAGAGCTGGGGTGCCAGCAGGAGTACGGAGCCTGTGTGTCGCACGTGTGTGCTTCTGTGTATGTGAGCGTGCACATGCGAGTCTATGGGAATCGTGTGAGTGCGCCACCCGGGCCTGTGCGTGTGTGCCTGTGGGTGCACACAGACCATGGGTGGAGACCGGGGCGAGGCCAGTGGTTTCTGGTGACTGGAAAGAGTCAATGAGAGGCTTGCTGCAATCGTCTGAGAAGCGCTTTGCCTTTCTGCTGACAAACCCAAACTGCCCAGTGCTCGCCCACTCTTCCATCCTTCCTGCCTGCCTCAGTGCAGGCGGGCACGGCACTGGCTCTGCCCTGGACTGAACTCAGCCCTTCCGCTGCCTGCCCAGGAGCTTCCCCTTGTCTGGGTTCCATCCCACCCTGGCTCCCTACCTTCTGCTGTGCCCTGGATCAGCACAGAATTCACTTAAACCTCCCATTACAAAGCATTACCCAGGCCCAGCTCCAGTTCTTCCCCATCAGTCCTCGGACAAGCGAAGACCTTTTTTTTTTTTTTTCTTTTTTTTAAAGAGAGGAGAGGAAAAAAAAAAAAAGAGAGAGAGAGGAGAGTGACAGCAAGAGAGAGAATCAATTTTGTTTAGTTTTTCATGTGGCTTTTGTAGCTCCGACACTTTGTTGTGTACGTGGTGCTGGGGTTTGAACCCGTGTCCTCCAGGTAAGTGGCTGTAACTGCTGAGCTACTGCTCCAGCCCTGTGAAGGCCTTTTGAGAGTAGACCCTCTGGGAGGCCCTGGGCTGGACGCTTTACCAGCATGATCTGGTTTAATAGCAACGAACAGTGCTGTGGACAGGACTGTTAGTTCCCATTCACAGGTAAAGAGGTCATGTGGATGAGTCCTAACTTGCCCAAGACTCAGGGACAAAAAGTGTTGGAGGCAATTCAAACCCAGATGTGGGTCCCTAGATCCAACTGTGGTGGGGAGTAAGCTGGAGGGAGAGGTCTGGGAGTGGAGGAGAGGCACAGTGGATAGTGAGGCCTGGGGAGCAGGATGCCCAGGGCCTGGCCCAGGCCAGGGACTGGGAGGCTGGCGTGGCCTCTACAACCCCAGGGGGCTGAGCCAGAGGCCTCTCAAGTCCCCCCAGAGCTATCCAACCGAAATTAAATGGCAGTCAGTTAGGGAGTTTTGAATGTTCTGGTAGCCATGTTAAAAATGGAAATGAGAGATTCCCCCATATTCCCACCCTCCAGTCTTCTGGATATCCTCCCCCCACCCTGTCCCCCACCCTACGCCTCCAGGTATCCTAGGCAATCATCCCCCTGTTTGTGTAAAGAACCATACAATTTGAGGTTATTATTAGCTT
>PVKS010015860.1:0-45122 GCA_004027875.1 Aplodontia rufa
TTTTTTTTTTTTTTTTTTTTTTTTTTTTTTTTTTTTTTTTTTTTTTTTTTTTTTTTTTTTTTTTTTTTTTTTTTTTTTTTTTTTTTTTTTTTTTTTTTAAGAGAAAGGGATGGAGAGAGAGGGAGAATCAATTTTAATTTAGTTTCTCATGTGGCTTTTGTTCCTCGGACACCTCGTTGTGTACATGGTGCTGGGGTTCGAATTCACATCCTCATGCATGCCAGGCAAGCGCCATAACCACTGAGCCATCGCTCCGGCCCCCCCAAAGGTTCTGTTCAGGAGGGCTGTGAGCATCTCCATGCACACTCCCCACTTCCTCTAAGGCCGTCCTCTGCCGTCAGTCTCTGGTTTTTCTGTTCCAGCACATCTGGAGCCCCAGGTGCCTGCACATGCTTAGGAAAGAGGGCCCAGGAGGCTGACTGCGGGGTGCTTGCTGACCAATTGCTTGGCACGCAATTTGATGGGCTGTTTTCCTCTAGGAATCCTCGATGTCAGCATCTTCACATCTTTTCTCTTTTCTGCCACATTTTCCGTCCCCTTCCAGAGGGCCCTGGCCTGCCACTCTCCTGGGCACCAAGTGCAGTGTGAGAGCTGAGGTCTCGGAACCAGCAGGCCCAAGTTCGTGGAATCACCGTGTCTTCAGCATGGCACCCTGGGATTCTGAACTTGCCCTGTATCCTCCGGTCCAGAGACACTGTTTAACCTTCTCCAAAAAAATAAAGCTGCGGTCTTTTGCCAAGTAGTTGCCTAGCTAGAGATCTGACGGTCTGCTCAGAAACAACTTTCATCTAGTCTTCCTGGAGACCCTCAGCTCACACCGCTCCGGACTCCTGGGGCCAATGGCTTTGCAAGCTCTCCCTGTAGGACCGCGCCATCAGTCTGCATCATCAGTCTTCCTACCCAGACGCCCATTTCCTCTTCTCTCAGGCTCCCCAGTAGGCGGCCATCTGTCCGTCTGCTTTACAGGTTCCAAACCTCATTGCTGCTCTGTTTTCTCTAATTCTCTGTCCTTGTTTTCATGCTCCTATGAAAAAAGAAAAGGACTTACCTGATATTTTCCTAGTTCGGGAGTAAGTGGTACAGGTGGATGGCCCAACTGACACTTTTACTAAAAGGTTTAAATTTATTTTTCAAACAGGAAACCAAAGCCTAGAGAGAGGAAGGGGCATGGTGAGGTTCCAAAGAACCCTGCTGTCCTGAATCCTCACCTTTTTGAGGCTGGGAGGAATGAAGAACTTTGGTACTGAACTTTCCGACTTGGACTAAATAGAGAAAACTAAAGTTCCTCTTACACCTGGGCATAAAGGCCAACTCTTGCCACTTTTTGCCAATGTGACCTTGAAGAGGCCACATGCCCCTTTCTGGGCCTCAGTTTCCTTGCATGTAGAATGGGAAGAGCTCTCTTGCAGGATCATGTGTTTGAGTGGGGAGCGAGAAGACTAGCCTGTGGCTCTCTAGGTGCACATTAAATGCTAATTTCATTTTTTTTCTCCAAAGAAGTCATAACAAAGTCTTCATCCCAGGGCAGGGCCACTTGTACCAGACCCGCAGCAGCTAGGGCAAGATGGGAGTCAGAGGACAGGCAGGTAGGTGACCTCACTGACCCGTCATCCCTGAGAGCTTGACTTGGAAGACAAACTGGGCTTGTAAAACCTAGAGAGAAGCCACAACGAGGCTTTAGTCTCGTGTCCTTTAACGGGGATGCGTGGTCTGGGGGACCCGCCACTGCCTGCCTGGTTTGAGTCTCAGTTCCAGCTGCCTGAACTGAACCCCACCCTGGCAGATGGAAGATCTCAACATTCAAGATGGTAGCGGCCTTGGAGGCTGGGGTAGCTCTTGGGGGTGTCTGAAACTCACACACAGGGTGGAGGAATAGCTTCAGCACTGGTTCCTACCATCAGCCATGTATTCACAGGCTGAGCACATATATCTGAAATACATGGGACAGCAGTGTTTTAGATGTCGGATTTTAGAATATACAGAATGAGAAATGTTGAGGATGGAACCCAAATGCAAAGAGAAAATTCATCTATGTTTCACATACGTTTTATGCACACAGTCTAAAAGTAATCTTATATATTTCATCAAAAGTTCTCATTTATGGCATCACATTGGTACTTAAAAAGTTTCACATTTTGGCTGGGTGCAGCGGTACATGCCTGAATACCATCAGCTTAAAAGGCTGAGGCATGAGGATCGTGAGTTCAAATCCAGCCTCAGCAACTCAGCGAGGCCCTAAGTAACAGTGAGACCCTGTCTCAAACTAATAAATTAAAAGGGCTGGGGATGTTGCTCAGTGGTTAAGCACCCCTGGGTTCACTCCCTGGTACCGAAAAAAAAAGTTCCACATTTTGGAGATTTCTGATTTTGAATCATCAGATTAAGGATACTCAGCTTGTATTCTTACTGGTGCTATTAAAATTCTCTTTGTCACTGACAATGCCAATGAATGAACCATCATCATCATCATTGTTACTGTGTTACTGACAGCTTAATCTTGTGATGCATTCTCTTCAAAGTATTTTATTAACTGATTTAAGCCCCATAACATCTCTATGAAGGTGATACTATTTTCATTTATTTTAATAAATAAATAATGTACAATCGTAAATGCATATAAAGTAACAATGATATGCACTTGTTCTTAGACCAGAATTACCCCCCCAAATCACCCATACCCCAGACTCTTGATTCTTCTATATTTTGCCCCTGCAAGTGATGTAAATGCTTAGACCGTGAATTTTCCAGAATGAATGATTACATAAGTATTATTTGGATTCTCGGGTGGGTAAAGAGTATACCACAACGTTGATTGTCTCTCTAGATCCCTCCCTAACCTCCTACCCTTTCCCCTCCCCACCTGCCTATCCCCCTGCCCAATGTATCTCTGGTTGCCCTAGATTATGTGTTGCTACACCTTTGCTGGGTCTAATGCATGAGTCTGACTACCTTTCACCCAAGCCTGGGTTTAGCTCCAGCTTCCTCAAATGAGGGGAAACATTTGACCCTTGGGTCTCTGGGTTTGGCTCACTTCGCTCAGCACGATTTGTTCCCTTGCCATCCATTTGGAAGGTGATACTCTTATGAGATGAATTTTATACACGAAGAAAACAGCACAGGAGCAGCATCGTTAATGCAAGGTTGCACGGCTAGCGATCTGCCTGTCCTCGATTCGAACCAGCCATCTGACTCCACCGTCTACACTCTCAACATGTTGTGCAGCGTGCTTCCTGTTATTATTCATTGTGCCATTAACAATTTCTACGGAAATGGTTCTAGGTGTTTTCTCCAGACCGTGCTTTTCATCTGGGGCCAGCTTTCCCTCCCAGGGCACATTTGGGGATGTCTGGAAAGTTCTGTTTGTCATAACTTGGGATAAGGGGTGGTACTGGCATCGAGTGGGTATAGTCCAGAGATACTGCCAGACACCCTACAACACTCAGGGCAGCCTCTGCAAAGATCTGTCAAGCCCAAAGTGTCAACTGTGCTGCGGTTGAGCAACCTTGAGAAGGCCCTGCCAGAGGAAGGCACTATTCACGTTTCAACCGCTGAACATAAGGGGTCTGAGACTTCTTCTGCCCACAGTCCAATGGCCTTGGCCTTCAGCCACATCATTTCTCATGGGAATGGTTAGTTCTTGTAGCATTTGACTCTTCTTCCCCTGAGTTTTAATTTCGGAAATTTATAACCACATAAAACTTGACAGAACAATATGATGGCTATTGATACATCCTTCCTCTAGACCCACCGGTTTTCAACGTATTTCTACATCTGTTCTACCCATCTTCCCCCCACACCTCCCCTCCGTAGGGTGCCTGGTTTATAGCCTACGACAAATGATGATGAGAAATGCGGGCAAGAGATCAACACCCCAGTGGCTTGGGAGGCTGAGTCAGGAGGATCACAAGTTCAAAGCCAGCCTCAGCAACTTGGTGAGGCCCTGAGCAACTTAGCAAGACCCTGTCTCAAAATAAAAAGGGCTGGGGATGTGGCTCTGTGGTTAAGAGCCCCTGTGTTCAATCCTAGTATTGAGAGAGAGAGATGATGCCCTTATCAAACAAAAAGTCATCAATGTGTCATCGATGTCTACTGCTCTGCCCAGCGGACTTAGCTTTCCCTCTTTTCTTGCCTTTCTCTCCCTCTCCCAATTGTTCCTGGAATATGCTGCAGACAGATGCACATGTCGATAATGCTATTCACATCTTCTTCATGTCCATAACGCCAATATCACATCCAAGAAAATCCTGCAGTCGTCTGAGACCGTCTTTTATGGCTACTGCTCCCCCAGTGCATGGTCTGCTTTACGGTGCAACATTTCATGTGCTTGGTAGGTGGCTTAGGTCTTTTCAAGATCCAGGCCAATTATCTTGCAGACTATTGTACATTGTGGGTTTGTCTGGCTGCGTTCATGATGCAGATGAAATATTTCTGTGAAGGAGTTTGGGTGATCTTTTCACCACTTCACGTCAGAGGGTGCACGATGTCAGTGGGTCTTATTATCATCGGTGCTTACTTTACCACCTGTGTAAAGCGGTGGCTGCAAATCTCCAGTGGAAGAGTCCACTTCACCCTCTGAACTTAGTGATTTGTGGCGTGAAGCTTTGGGACCGTGTAAACATCCTCTCCTCTACGAAGGCCTGCTTTACGTACATTTGCCACCTTTCCAATGGTGGAGCTTCAGAGAGGGAAAGAAAATCACTCCACCTCTTCAAACCTGAGCTTCACTAGGGACAGCAATATCTCCTTTCCAGGGTGGTGGTAATGATAATACGAGGCACTGAACTGTGCTCTCCAAAGCTCACGTGTCAAAGCTGTTCCTGCTCCCCAAAGAGATGGTATTTGGAGGTGAGGCTCTGGAAGATAATTAGGTTTACATGAGGCCGGGATGGTAGGGCCATCATAAAAGGATTAGTGGCCTTCCAAGAAAAGAATCAGAAAGCGAGCTGTCTTCCTCCCTCTCTCTGCCATGTGCAGACGCAGTCAGCAAGCCGGGAGAGCCCTCACCAGCACCTGGCCAGCCAGCCAAGCATCTGTGATGTAAGCATCTGCTCTGTGGCATTTTGTTATGGCAGTCCAAGCTGAGACAGATTCAGCCCGAAACTCTTCTGACAGTCTCTAGAACACTGTCTGTCCCAGCACCGGCTAAGGGGAGCAATGCAGTTCTCTCTGCAGCCTCTGAGGTCCTGGAAGTTTTCCTGAGCCACCAAGAGAAAGGGCAGGGCTGGGGCAAGGAACAGGACAGCACGGTGTGCCCTACCCTGCTAGCGGAGCGAACCTTCAGAGCGAGGCTTCACCCAGGAGGCCTGTGCAGAGGCCCAACCAAGCCACGGCCATCCTGACACCATGGATTCAGGACGGTCCCCAAGGCCACACCCAAAATGTTGGGGGCTGACAAAACGCTCTTGTAACGTCTCACTGTCACTCACCATTAAGACCCTGGGCACATCTCTGATCCTAAACCTTAGCTTCGTTATCTGTTAAAGGCATTGTGAATTAAAATGGAATGGTGCTTGAACTGAATGGAACTGTCACGAAGAGGGACTGGAATAGCATGTTCAGACTGTGGTGGAGTGCTGGCATGTAATGAGCACTCGGGAGCACAGACAGGTTTGGCTATTAACAGACAGTGGTGAAAGGAAACCCCCGACACGTCCAAAAGGGCCACTGCGGGCGCTGGGGCGGTGGCCTGGCGGTTCCGGTGCTTGCCCGGCATGCGCAAGGACACGGGTTCAAACCCCAGCACCACGTACACAGTAAGTGTTGGAGGAACGAAAGTCACATGAAAAACTAAATAAAATTGATTTTTTCTCTTAAAAAAAATGAAGAAGATGAAGAAAGAAGAAGGAAGAAGGAGGAAGAGGAAGAGGAAGAGAGAGAAGGAGAAGAAGGAAAAGGGGAAAAAAGGAAAGGCCACTGTGCTCCCCAACAGCTGCTGATGTAGCACTGGAAAAGGAGGACACAGGGGAAACTGGCATTCCTGCTCCCCTCCTGGGAACACTGGGGTGTACAAGGCAGGCAGGAGCCCTGCCTTCCCCGGGAAGGTCTCTATCCCAATAGCGGAGACACCACTAACATACGGAGGGAGCAGACGTATTGTGACACCCACAATGAAAAAAATCAACAGCACCATGATGGACACCATGGTGGGGAAGGGGGCCTTTTAAACTTTTTTTTTTTTAAGTACTGGGGATTGAACCCAGGGCTTTGGTCATGCTAGGCAAGCACTGTACCACTGAACTACAACTAGAGCCCTTTTTATTTTGAGACAGGGTCTCCCTCGGTTGCTCAGGCTGGGCTTGAGCCTGCAATCCTCCTGCCTCAGCCTCCTGGGGAGCTGGGATGACAGGTATGCTGCAAGCCTCTCAGAGGCAATGACCCAATGGATGGGACACGGAGTCACCCTGCAGATCAATCAACAGAAAAGCCTTCTCGGAAGGGAAGCAGCAAGTGCAAAGGCCCGGATATGGGAAATTGCAGGACAGAACAGGGGAGCGAATGAGGCATAGGAATGGGAGTCACGTGGTGTATGAAGACCCCAGTGAGTGAAAACATGAGATGAGGCGAGAGCCCCAGTAGGGCCTGATCACACAGGGCTCTGCAGGATGGGAAGTGGTGGGAAGCCACTGAGGTTGTTTGCTTGTTTTTCAATTGCAATGACACACACACACACACACACACACACACACATATCAAATTTACCATTTTAATGATTTTTCGGTGTACGTTCATGGCATTGAGTGCAGTCTCATTGTTGTGATGATATTCCATCCTCACGATCTTGAGAACTTGGTCATTTTCACAAACTAAAACCCATTCAACAAGACCTGCCCACTCCCCACCTCCCATTGCCACTGAAGGGTGTTAACCAGGAGAGATGGAATTCAAGTGCCTTCTGAGATGGTCACCAAAGAGATGGAACGAAATCAGATTGCAAACAGCCAAGGTATCATGGCCAGCACAGGGAGGGGCAGGAGTAGCAGGAGAAGAGGGTGCTTTGGATGAGCAGAGGGGATGGAGAAAAATGGACAGGCTGAAGTACTGGGAAGCTAAGAAGGGCAGCAGCAGTGTGGCCGTTCCCGGCAGGAGCTCGGGGCAGGGGGTGGGAGGTACTCACAGCTGACCTGGGAGCCCAGCTTGTGCTCCCAGACGGCATGCAGCTGCTGGTACTCCTGCTGCGCCAGCTCCAGGCGCTGCTGCTTCACCTGGTAGATCTCCTTCCGCGCACTCAGAGCCTCCTGGGCCACCACCAGGTAATCCTTCAGCATGTGCTCCTGCTCCCGCCGCCATTGCACCCGGGGATCCTCGATCTGAGTGGTTTCTGGAACAGACCCCAGAGATCCTAAGTCAGCATCTTACACATAAATGTTGGGTTGGTGGCCTGTGGCATCTCCACAGCCAGAAAACAAAAGCAAAATGCGTAGAAACTCACAATAAATGTAAATGGGTTAAAATCACTAAATGACAAAACCTCCATTTGGATTAGCCACACACACACACACACACAAATAAGAGGATTAAATTCCATACGGAATGTCAGTCTCTAAGAACATGCAGAAGGAGGACCACGGTTGGGTTCTAAGCAAGACAAAGGCCTAAGGATGTTGTAGATGCTCAAGGTCATTTGCTTTAGTGAAGAGTAAAGGAAAGGAAAATTTCAGAGAATATGGAGAAATAGATACCCTACAGCCTGCTAGAAATAGAAATTAGAACTGTCTAAATGGAGTGCTACCTGACCATGCAAATTAGGAGCTTTAGAATGTTAATAACCTTGACCAATCATTCCTTCTTTAATAATTTATTGTAAAAGTAATTTTAAAAATCCAGGCAAAGATGCATTTGTATAAAACCACAATGATAATAAATAGCAAATATATACTCCATGCCTACCTTGTACAAAGCACTGCTCTAAGTACGTCATATGAATTTACTACTTCAATCTTTACACTGACTCTATGAAGTAGATTATGTTCCTGTCCTCATTACACAGAAGAGAAAAATTAGGCACAGAGAGTCTAAGGAACTTGCTCAGGGTCATACAGGAAAGAACTGCTTGAATAAAGATGTTCTACTTAGGGCTGGAGCGGTGGCTCAGCGGTTTCGGTGCTTGCCTGGCAAGTACGAGGACCCGGGTTCAAACCCCAGCACCACGTACACAACTGAGTGTTGGAGCAACTAAGGCCATGTGAAAAACTCAATAAAGTTGATTCTCTCTTTCTCTGTCTCTCTCACTGTCCCTCTTTCTTAAAAAAAAAAAAAAAAGATGTTCTACTTACATAGTGCACTAAAATGCAGCCATTAAAAATAACGCCTTTGAAGAAAAATGAACAAATGCAAAGGTGCTTAAGATATAAAAGTGGAAGTGCAATCTGCAAACCTGAATAAGTAACTTTGTATTTTTGAAAATACAGACATACATTCTCAAATGATAACAAGGAACTGGCAAAATCTGAACAACCAAGTGGGTAGTAGGTTCATTTTCTTCAGGCATTTTTACTTTTTCTAATAGGTGTATAACAGATATGTAAATAATAATCCAAAACATTAAAAAGATAAGACTTTTTTCTTTAAAATGCAACTAATGGGGCTTGAGCATTGGCTGAGTGGTTACAATGCTTGCCTGGCACGTGCAAGGATGCGGGTTCGACCCCCAGCACCATGTACACAAGGAAGTGTCAGAGCAAAGAAAGCCACACGAAAATCTAAATAAAATTGGTTCTCTCTCTCTCTCTCACTGTCCCTTCCCTCTTTTTTTTTTTTTTTTTTTAAATGCAGCTGAGCTGGGCACAGTGGCACACATCTATAATCCCAGGGACTCAGGAGGCTGAGGCAGGAGGATTGCAAGTTTGAGGCCAGCCTGGGCAACCTAGTCTCAACATAACACTGGGAAAGGGCTGGGGATATGGTTAGTGGTAGAGTGTTTGCAAACACATGAAACAGAAACCCCAGCAGCTGAGCAGACAGGGAAGGGGGCTAAGCAGTGTCAAAGAATGGATGCCTATGAACCGTCAGCTCCTCAGGTACCGCCTCGTCAGCAGGTGGGGCTGAGCAGATGGACAAGCAGCTATCACCCTGCGTTGGAACCAGCCTGCAGGTAGGGCTGTGCTTAGCCCAGAGTCTTACTAATTCTGAACGGCTTACGAGTAAGTGAAAAATAGGGCGATATATTCATCAGAATCGTAGTTTACAACTTTTCTGGGTCATTCAGAAGATCTGGCCACCTTGGAATCACAATTTGCCGCAAACCCCAGCACTCCATTCATCTAGACCTGGCCACTATATTTACTTATGTTGCATGCCTTTGGAGACATGTGAGTTTGTGCCTCCTAGCTAGGCCCTCCAGCTCTCAGCCCTCCTGACAGGTCCAATGAGCATCTCCAATGAAAAGAGAGGGATCAAAGCAGCACAAGGCCAAGTTCTTGCTCCTGCAATAATCGCTGTGTTCCCAAAGGCAGGCGGCTGACCCTCTATGAATCTGCTTCTGCACCTGTTAAGGAGAGTAGTGAACCCTCATCACAGCTCCCCAGAAAACTGGGGAGAACTATGCCCAGGTATACTAAGGGAAAGACCGTGAAAGGAAAGCCTGAACTACTGCCTCTGGCCAGTTTTCAAATCGCCTGTGACTGGGTGTTTTGCAAGGTCTTCTCCAGTCCTTCCGAGAAAGGAAACAAGGTGTGAAGACTGTGGATAGGGACCCCAGAAGGACAGCTTTGCATACC
Organism: Aplodontia rufa; assembly: GCA_004027875.1. Classification (NCBI taxonomy): domain Eukaryota; kingdom Metazoa; phylum Chordata; class Mammalia; order Rodentia; family Aplodontiidae; genus Aplodontia; species Aplodontia rufa. Next base: position 9,717 of record PVKS010015860.1, read on the forward strand.
TTCAACCAAGCAAGAGGGTGGAGTACTCACAGAGAGAGAGAGAGAGAGAGAGAGAGAGAGAGAGACAGAGACAGACAGACAGACAGAATGAGAAGACAAGAGTGCACAAGGCGGGACTGTAGGATGGCTACTGTGGGGCTCCATCGCCCACTGGCAGGGTAGGCTTCCCTGGAGGGACCACGCAGAGGCACAGGCCACAGAGAAGAAGCTAGGCCTGTCTTGGCCAAACTGGAGATGTTTTTAAAGCTTGTAATTTTTTTTTTCCCTGGTGCTGGGGATGGAACCCAGGGCCTCATGCATTCTAGACAAGCACTCTACCACTGAGCTGCACCCCAACTCTAAAACTTAAATTTTAAAAAGTATAAACTTCAGGACGGAAGCGGTGGCTCGGTGGTTATGGCGCTTGCCTAGCATGCGCAAGGACACAGGTTCAAACCCCAGCACCCACGTACAAATTAAGTGTCAGAGCAACGAAAGCCATGTGAAAAACTCAATGAAAATTGATTCTGTCTTTCTCTCTCTCTCTCACTGTCCTTCTCTCTTTAAAAAAAAAAAAAAAGTATAAACTTCAGGGCTAGGGGTTGGCTCAATGGTAGAGTGCTTTCCTCGCCTGTGATAGGCATTGAATCCACTGCACCGCATAAAGAAGTATGTGCATAATTTTCATTGAAAAAAATGATAAAATATACCAAAAAGGAAGATTCTACAAACCTACTGAAGAAAGCTACAAAATAAGAAGTGAGAGCTTCCTTCTCTCCAACTCGCACTGCAGAGGTGACTCGTTGGAGTCTCACACACTAGCAGATGTGAGTCTTTGTTTATGATACACACAGTTACTTGTATACAACAAAGTAAAGAATGTAAAGCTATACTGAATGCCACATACAGTGGTCTGCAGCTTGCTTTCATCTCCAGATGATGTATCTTGTCACCTTTATTTGCATGCATATCATCTTTGAAAGGGCTTCATATATTCCATGCTATACAAGTATTTATGGATCCAGACCTCTATTGGGAAACAACTGGATTCTTGGTTCTTTTACTGCCAAAATTAATGCTGCAGCAAGAAATCTTAAGAAATATTCTTACATGAACTTGTGCCATTACTTGTATAGGGCAGATTTCTTAAAAGAGGAGGCTGAATGTTTCAAATTTGAAAAGATACTACCAAATTGCCTTGCAAAAGGTTCTGTTCATTTCTGTTCCCAAAATCAGCCTATCAGAGTGCCTTTGCCCCTAATTCTCAGAAAAAAAAAAGATCCAGTGATTTTGGGTGTTCACTGGATAATGGAATCAGCTGAGGACTTCCAAAAATGAAATCAGACCCAAACCCTGCCCCTAGTTCATCAGAATAGGGCATGGATGTTGAGGGATTTTTGTTTGTTTGTTTTTTAAGGAGAGAGTGGGACACTGAGTGGTGAAGGAGAGAGGGACACAGACAATCAAGTTTCTTTTCTTTAGTTTTTCACGTGGCTTACATTGTTCTGGCAGTTGTGTACATGGTGCTGGGGTTTGAACCCATGTCCTCATGCATACCAGGCAAGTGCTGTAACTGCTGAGCCCCAGATATTGAGTTTTAAAACCTTCCGCAGGGCTATGGCGTAGCTCAGTGGTAGAGTGCTTGCCTAGCATGCATGCAAGCCCTGAGTTCCAACCCTAGCACCCAAGAGCAAGATTCCTCCCCCAGGGAGTTTCAAAATGCTGATGCCAGGCCCCACACCTGGACCAACTAAATGCCAACCTCTGAGAGGGGAACAAAGCAATGGTGGTTTACAAAGCTCCCCGAGGAATCCCCATGCTGACAAAGGGGAGAACCCGTGTTTAAGAGAAGAGTGCAGAGAGCCCCGCGGTCACTGAGGCCAAGAGGCAACGGTGGCAGGTGCAAGCTGAGCTCTGGGCGGGGCCCCCTGCCAGAGGCTGGGCCCTGGACAATGCCCTCCGCGCACCTGCCTGGGCCCTTTCTGTGATGCTCTGGACAGAGCCTGGGAGCCCACGTTTCTTCTGGCCTCAGACCTCAACCCTGCTCCTGGGAATATAAAGGGAGGTGGGGCCCTTAGCTGAAGTCCTGGACAAATCAGGTGGCTCCGCTACCATTTGTGGGGGCCCATCCTCTCTCTTGCAGTGTAAACCAAAACAGACACCTGGGTGCACAGAAAGCAAACACAACACACACCGGAACCCTGGTCTTCAATCTAAATACACAGTGGAGTCACCCGAAGGTCTCCATAAAACCGGGCTACAGTGTGAAGTGGGTGTCCATTGGGGGTTGGCATAAACTTCATCAGGGTATAGTTTAAATATGATGAAGTCCTTCAAGGTGCACAGTCTGACAAACGCAGGCATCCACAGATTTCCTCCAGCCCAGTGCCTCCCACCCCATGCCCCCTTGGAGTCACTTGCCCTCCACCACCACTTGCCCCCAGCGCTGCCTGCTTCGGAACCTACTACAGACCAGCTCCCGCAGCAGCCTCTCTTTGCGTCTAGACACTCTCCTGAGCTGGTATCCTCCACTCCAAAGATGGCAATGCCTTCCCTCCAGAGGCTCAGGCCAAAGACTCTCCTTCTCTCCCTCCTCCCTCCTACTCATCAGGAAATCCTGCCGGCTCTACCTTGAAAGTACACCCCGCACCCGGCTGCTTTACATCACCTCGCTCGCTGCAGCCAGCCCAGGGCTCTGCACTGCTTCAATGGCTTTTTGCAGATTGCCCTGGTCAAGTCCTGGCCTGGGTGAGCTCTGTTCCCAGCCCAGCACAGCAGTCAGGCTGGCTCACACCATAAGTCACACCACGTCACTCATCTGCTCCAAGCTCTACCCTGGCTCCCAGTAGAAGCCTCAGCCCTGCAGGTAGATCAGACAGCCTGCTGCCCTCTGCGGACGTCCTTGTCCTCTGGTTCTCACTCATTGTGTGCACCTGCTCGCTGGCCCCTGAATGGGCTAAACGTGATCACGCCTTGTACCCTTAGCTCTGCCTCCACTCTTTGCGTTGCTCCCTCCCCTCTTCCAGGCCCTAGCTCTGATCTCATGGGCTCAACAAGGTCTTTCCTGAAGCCCACATTTCTTACTGTCATTGGCCACTGTCCCTCTGACACCTCAGCCACACTCTAGCCCACCCTGATCCCCCACTCTGCTCTTTCCCCATAGTAAGGAACACTTTCTAACACATTACGTCACCTGCTCATTCAATTTATTTTGTCTCTGTTGCCAAAAACAGAATCTCCATAAGAAAAAGAATCTTTGCCATTTTACAGTCTCATTTGACCCCAGCTCCCAGAAAAGGTGGTCCATAAATGTGCTAAATGAATGAAAGTGAGGTGGTAAATTTATGGGCACCCTGTTAGTTGATTATGCTGATTTATAACAATTAAGAGAGGGATTTCTATCTCTGACCTCCATGAGATGTCCATTTAACACAGGGGTTCTTCTGGGGGAAATCACAGAATCACAGAGAATCCAAGGGGGGCATCCATGACATGGTATCAGCCTTGGCTAACTATGTAAATATACATTTGTTCTTGATTGTTTGATAATGACTCCCTCTCAACTGTAACTTCATATTCATCTAATAAAAAAAAAAGAGAGAAAGAGAGGGATTTCTGTCCATGAATAACACATGCACATAGGATTGGTCTGAGTCTGTGCCTCTAGAAGCTCAGGCCTCGAAGGTCAAGTGCAAGCCAAATTTACATCAATGGATCCATCTCCAAAAGTGGTCTCCTCCACCCAGTGACATTACCTTCAGACCAGCCTGATAGCTGGTAAAACTACCAGACAGAATTATTCCTGTTGCGGTCCCTTTAATCCACCCCTCCCTGCATACACCCCATTTTTGCCTCCGTCACTTCAAGGATACATCCCATCATGTACTACTACTCTTTCCTTCTTCCTTCTTCTCTCTAGCAACTCCCAGAAGCACCTTCAAATCCCACTCTGGCCATGAGATTTTAATGAAGGGGATGCTCTCAGCAATTAGAAACAGGAAAGGGCTGATTAGGGTTCCCGTGCACCCGTGTTTAACCCAGCAGCCCATGCAGCCCTCCAAGCATTAACCTCATTCCCCATACACACTCAATTAGGCATATTTACTTCTCATTATCCAGGACGCAATCTTGAGTGCTAATAAAAACCTTTGCTACCCCCAACAATGCAATTAATGCCATTAGCCGTCTCTCAGAAATTCCTCTACGAGTTGGTGCCAACAGCAGTCTGCTCATTCATGCTCCTCATGCATCCGTGCACATATTTCCTTTGCTATTTAGCAAAAGGTACACCTACTATGTGCCTCACCAGGCAGGGACTTGGGAAATGAAGGAGGCAGTCACAGCTCTGGAGAACGTGCCATGAAAGGTAAATGGAACACAGAATGGGCAGCAGGTAGGAGTACCACCCCCTCTCCAGCCCCAGTTCAAATCCCAGTTCAGCCACTGTTCGGCTCTGAGTCTTGAGCAGTCCTATTGGTGCAATGAGGACAGACGTCCTAACATCCCCTCCAGTGGCAGGTGAGACGATAATGCCTGCGCAGAGCCTACCACCGCACACAGGGCTTCAGGAGCTGACGCCCTATTCTCAGCCCTCAGACTTCGCCAGGCATATCCCATTCCTTTCCATTCTCCTCGTCTCTGAAAGGAGAAAGGGATCCTACAGCTCAGATGACTGAGAGCAAGACAGAAAATCCCTTTGCTCTGTACACATGGGCGAATGGGGCAGTGAAGGGCAGAGGATGGGAATGGTCTTGGAGGAGAGGGCGCACGGCCCCTCCTGGCTGGGAAACTGTTCTCTGGGTTCCGCCACCTGTCAGACACATGCTTCTCCTTGATCCATCATATCCCAGCAACAGAGATACAAGGAATCTTGGTGCTGGAACTGGATCAGAGCACTGGGATCACAGATACGAAGTGAGGGTAGGCTGGCTGGCACGATGGGGCAGAGGCACACACAGGCAGACCCTTCTACTATGGACATATGCGCTGTGCCGCTCAGAGCATGCTAGTGCCCTGGCTGCTCTAGAATGATCTGGCAATGATGATGCCACATCTACTTTTTAAAAAGAGAGGTGGGACAAGATGCACATAAATCTATACATGTGAAAGAAGAATATATGCAGGGCTGAAGTGGTAGCTCAGCAGTAGAGTGCTTGTCTGGCATGCACAAGGACCCAGGTTTCAGCCTCAGCACCACATATATAATTGTGTGTTGGAAAAACAAAAACAAAAACAAAAAACCAGATGAAAATCTAAATAAATTCTTTCTTTCTTTCACTCCATAAAAAAAGAATATATGCATATATGCACACAAACACATATCACTGGGAAATGCCTGCCATGATACACAAGAAATCTTGAGCAATGGCTGCCTCTATAAAATTGAGAAGGACCGCAAGAGGACTTTTACATTCTATTCAAAATTCTTCTCAACTGTTATTTTACATGAGCATATATTATCTATCTATAGCCACATTGACATCTCTATCTCCATCTACACGAAACGTAACACAGTCTGGAGCAGAAGATCTCTGTTGGTGGCTCGTCTATACTAAGAGTGGGTGGGCATGGGGAGGGAGCGGGATGAGGAAGGGCTAGGGAGGGAGGACCGCCAGGAACTTACTGGTGTTGTGGTCTATGAAGTAATCTCCAACCTGCGGGTCATACGCCTCTTCCCATCCTAGTGGTAGCTCATCACTAATGCAGTCAGCAAAGGTGAGCGGTTTGGTGTACCTGGCAAGGGAGAGGAGAAACAGACTCCATCAGCCTACGTTCCCCAAGCTCCTACATCGAGCTGCTCCTCGGGGCTGGCCCCACAGATCCAGAAGTTCTGTGTGGCAGCCAGCTCTGCTGTACCTTTTGTTCTGGGAAGGTGAGTGTATTCTGCAGCAGCACTGGATAAAATCACCCTAGCAGGGAGGCGATCTTGGGTCCCAGCTATTAACTTGATAGGGACTTGAGCAAGTCTGGGCCTCTGTTTCCCTATCTCTAACCGAGGGTTTGCAGGACAGAGCTCGAAAGCCAAGCCTTGGCTTTCTGACTTGGACTCCAGCTGTCTCTGGCTTTTCCACCTGCAAGTTGTTGGCCCACCCCATCTCCAGTCTCCATCCTGGCTCTCTCCTGTGCTAATGTTATGCCTGCTTACCCTTTGGAAAGCTGGTTTCCCACAACATCTAGCGCAGCAGATGTTCTGTGCCTGAGTTCATCTGGGGGGACATATTTATTTCCTGATTGAGTTGGTTCCCAAATGTCTGCACCTACTGTTTTCCCTCCCTAGACAATCCCAGCCAAACTTATTTTTTGGCAGTAACCACACTCTAAGTCCCATCTCATGGGGAATGAAGTGGTGGTAATCTTCTTGACTAAATCAAATAGGCAAATCACCCGACTAAACCAACAAATGTTTGTCAAGTCTGGAAAACTGTATTGCAAACCATTTTAGCCAGGAATCCAAACACATGGAACTCAGGAGGAGTGGCCACTCCAGACAGCCACTTTGGTTTCTTCCCATTGCTGCCTCTGCCTAAAGCACTTATTCTAATATTTCCCCACTCCTGTCTGCTTCCTCTCCCTCCCTTCTAGAGGCCCAGAAAACTGCTTAATACCCTTTCTACAGATTGGCAAAATGAATGAGAATGGTTCACAATGAGAATCAACATGGAGGGAAACTAGTACCCATTAAAATGTTACCTGATTCACTGCAATCCCCATCAAGATACCAATGTCATTCTTTACAGATATAGAAAATACAATTTTCAAATTCATTTGGAATATTAAGAAACCCAAAATAGCCAAAATATTACTAATCAAGAGAGATGAAATAGGTGGATTCACAGTAACAGATCTAAAATTATAATATGGAGCTGTAGTAACAAAAACAGCATGGTACTGGTATCAAAATAGGAATGAAGACCAACAGAATAGAAGACTCAAGACAAACCCACAAATCTTTAAACATCTGATCTTTGACAAAGGGTGTCAAAGTATAACATGGAGGAATGACAGTCTATTCAACAAATGGTGCTGGACAAATTGGACAGCCAGTTGCAGGAAGTTGAAACTAGATCCTTATATTTCACCTTGCATAAAAATCAAATCAAAATGGATCAAGGAACTAGGAATTAAACCAGCTACCATACAACTGCTAGCAGAACAGCTGGGAGCAACACTCTAACATATGGGTGTTGGCAATGACTTTCTCAACAAGACTCCCGAACTAATGAGCAGAATGCCATTAAATTAAAAAGCTTTTACTCAGCCAAGGAATCGGTCAAAACTGTCAAGAGAGAACCTACAGAATGGGAGATAATCCTCCTGACAGGGGACTAATATCCAATATCTACAAAGAACTCAAAAAGCTTAATATCAAAAACAAAAACAATCCAATCAATAAATAGGCCAGAGGCCTAAACAGAAACTTCTCAACAGAGGAAATTGAGCAATCCAATGAATAGATGAGAAAGTGTTCTAAATTATAAGTAATCAGAGAAATGCAAATCAAAACTACATTAAGATTTCACCTCACTCCAGTCAGATTGCTAAAGATGACTATAAACAATAACAGATGCTGGAGGCGTTGTGGGGAGACAGGAACACTAGCACACTGTTGGTGGAATGGCAGATGCTCTGGAAAGCAGTGTGGAAACTCCTCAAAAAATTAGGGATGGATCCACCACATGACCCAGCTATTCCTCTTCTGGGTATTTTCCCAGAGGAGTTAGAATCAGCACATTACAGTAACACAGCAAAATCAATGTTCATAGTCGCTCAGTTTACAATAGCTAAATTATGGAATCAACCTAGATGCCCCTCACTGGATGAATGGATCCAAAGCTGTGGTGTATATATACAATGGAGTTCTACTCATTGTAGAAACAGCAGTATGACCTTTGAAGGTAAATGGATGGCAATGGAGGAAATTATGCTGAGCAAAATCCAGAGAGTCAACAGACAAATATTTTCCCTCATTTGTGGAGGCTAGAACAAAACTCAAACTTGGGTGAAAGGTAGTAAAAGTCTTGTATTAGAGCTGGAGCGGTAGGTTGGTGGTTACCGTTCTTACCTGGCATGTGCGAGTACACAGGTTCAAACCCTAGCACCCACGTACACAACTAAGTGTCAGAACAACGAAAGCCATGTGAAAAGCTCAATAAAAATTGATCCTCTCTCTTTCTCACTGTCCTTCTCTCTTATTAAAAAAAAAAAAAGTCTTATATTAGACTCACCAAAGTCGAAACAACACATAATCTAGGCTAATAATAGGGGGAGATGTGGCCAGGGGAGGAAGGAGGCAGGGATGATGGGGAGGGAGCTAGGGAGACAATCAACCATGTGGCATACTCTATGCCCGCCCCCGAGAGAAGCCAAATAATACTTATACAATCATTTAATGCTGGAAAATTCATAACCTTATATATGTGTATGTGCATATATTTATGTGTATATGTGTGTATATATACCTATATATACACACACATTTATAGCTGTTGTAGGGGGACTATAGAAGGATTAAGAGACTGGGGGTAGATGATGTAGGGGTGACTCTGGATTAGAATCACATGAATATCATATTATTACCTTATATGCAACTACAATTGTACACTAATTCAAATCCTTAATAAAAAAATGTTATCTGGGTATAAGGATTTCAACGTAATTTATTTTTTATTTTCTCTTAAGATTAAATTTCCTGGGGCTGGAGTGGTTGCTCAGTGGTTACAGTGCTTGCCTGGCATGCACAAGGACACAGGTTTGAACCCCAGCACCACACACACAACTAAGTGTTGGAGCAACGAGAGTCACATGAAAAAAACGAGGTAAAATTGATTCTCTCTCTCTCACTGTCCCTCTCTCTTTAAAAAAAAAAAAAAGACTAAATTTCCTGTAATGTTCACACATTAATTATAATTAAAATATTTAATAATGGCTAAAAGTAGAACTAGAAAGCATGTTATGTATATTTTGTTCCCTCTCTGGTCACAGGTGCTCTCTCTCTCTCTTTTTTTTTTTTTTTGTGTGTGTGTGTGTGCGTTGTGTGTGGTACCAGTGCTTAAACCCAGGAGTGCTTACTGAGCCAAACCCCAGCCCATTTTATATTTTATTTTGAGACAGGGTCTCTCCAAGTTGCTGAGCCTGGTTTTGAATTTACAATCCTCCTGCCTCAGCCTCCCGAGTTGCTAGGATTATAGTGTGCACCACCACACCCAGCTCATCACAGGCTCTCTTTCTTAATTTTACAAACTAGAGGATGTGTTCAGCAACAGGCACTTACTAAACTCCAGAGGCTCAGGCCTCCCAAAGCTCCACTGCTAGGTTCCAAAACCTACGCTCTGCTAATAAACATTAACAAGAGACCGACTGAGCCTCAAAAAATCTGGAACACAAAGCAAGCTACTCTAGATGTACCGAGGATGAATGTGAACCAGAGGGACTTCTGGAGCAGGCAGGGGTACAGGATGACCTTTGGCTATCTACGTCTCAGTGCAAAGATTCTCAGTGAGCTTAGAATATCCATGGTCCTCTAATGAAAAGCAATCAGTTATTTCAAAATCACTGAGCTCCTGCCATGTTTGAAATGAGGGTAGGGGACAGGTCAGAATTATTACAAATGCTTCACTTTTCCAGGAAGTCATTAACACCATGGATTGTTCCAGACTTGTATGTTGAGAGGCCAGAGCTCAGATGCATGTTAGCCACCAGTATCAGCAATGTGACAGAAGAGGGTGTCCCACTTGGGCTGGCAATAGCAGACACAGTACCCAACGGGGATAAAGCAGGGTGAGGCAGGGTTAGAAGGTCAGGGTGAGAGAAGAAAGGCTCTGGTTTGCTATTAGGGTTCCCCATGGATGCAGCCAGAGTGACAGCAGAGGATTGATACCTGGACTCTCGGAGCTCATCCATGGGGAAGAGCAAAGCTGCTACAGGAAAAACTGTGCTGCTCTCAAGAAATCTGGACAGCAAGAGTCTCTCCGGAACAAATGCCAAGGGGGAGATGAATTATTCAGTGTAAGGAGACCTGCCATTCAGAGAAGCAGGATGGGGAGAAGTGCTTTAGCTGCATGGGTGTTTAACACGCACGCACTCACTCTTCCTGCCAGTGAGAGTAAGAACTGTCGGCAGCAGTTCCTCCTGGGAACCTGTGAGTGCTTCTCCGGCCTGCAGCATTCCACCTTGTGCAGGTGCCAAGAATGTAAGCTGGGAACTGATGTCCACTTTCCAGGACTTGGGGGCCTGCTGGGAACTCCCAGTCCCCACTCAACCCTGCCTCCTGCCTCCACATCCTGGGCCACCCCTAAACCCCAATCATGACACAAAATGACCCAGATGCTGGAGGGGCAAGAGGAAGGGAGGGTGGGAGGTAAGGGTGCCAGGCAAGAGCGAGTTCTGCCTCTTCTTAATTATGAATCTCTGAAGGAGTTCAAACATTCCTGAATGTTTCGCAACTGGCCCTCCTGGAAAAATGACCCGGATGTGTCGTCCTGGAGACAAGTAGGTTCTGCCAGGTGCATGGTCAAGGGGTACACAAGGTGCACCTGTGGGAGAGCAGAAAGCAGGTCAGGAGTTGGCGGCGTCCAGCCGGGCTGCTGGGCAAGGCTGCAGGACACATGGCCATGGTGGGCACTCGTACTCAGACAGTGAGGAGGAGTGGCATGGCCTCTGGCAACTGTTTCTGGGTGGTCGTTCTCTTGGGTCTGAAGGGCAGGTAGCGTAACTACCATGTTCCCACTGCCTACTGAGCAAGCCCAAGCTTCCCAGCTACCTCTTTATTGCCACCAGCAGGACACTGACCCCCAACTCGCTCTCTCTCTCCAAGGGCCAGCGAAGCAGGATCTTAGCTGGACTTCTCCCTCCAGCCGGGGCCCAGTGGGCAGGCTGGTTCTTCCTGCCCTGGGCTGTTCCACACACATTTCTCACAGCCTGGATTTCACAAGGTCTGATGGCACTCCTCCACCTCTGACCTGAGCCAAGCACTGGGGCTAAGCTGATCCTGCCCCTCTGTGCCTGGAAGGTGGGGATGAGCAGGAAGCAAGCACCCAGATTTGAAGTTCTCCTGCCTCACTGTCAGCCGGCTGGGTTCCAGCACCTTTATCCATTCCTCTAAGAAACCAGGCATGATGAAAATGACCATCTCACAAGCGAGTGAGCAGGGTGCAGTGCGGGGTGAAGGATGGCTCACGGTTTAGCTTTAATGATCTAACTACAGACGTGGACATGGCAGACAGGGCCCTGCCCTGTGGGCTAAGAGGGAAGACACGCCCCGATCAACTCCATCACTCCAGCGGACGCTTCCGGAAGAACGGGGTGTTGCGATCGAGTGTAGAGGGGGGCAGGTGGGCAAGGAAAGCCTCTCAGAAGGGGACCTCCAAAGGGAGACCAGAGGATGGGAAGCTGCCAGGCAAGGACAGACCGGGGACGGGCTATGGGAAGAGCAGAGCATTGGCTATGGGGCAGGACAATGTTGGCGGGTTTGAGGAATCAAAGGGAAAGCCAGTGTGGCCGGAGTGAAGTAGGCTTGAGGAGGAGGAGGGAGAGAGTCCAAGGCCTGGGTTTTGGGGCTCTGGGGGCCCTTGGTAAGGACTTCAGGTTTTCCATCCCTGAGTGTCCCCTGCTTTGCTGAGCAGCAGAAGGCAACCTGAATGAGCTGCAGAAGGCAACCTGAAGAAAGTCCCTCTTGCCCTCTGCTCTCCTTTCGCTCTCATTTCAGTTAATCCCCTGAGGAACAGGACACCTCACAGCATAGACACAGCAGCTCAGAGGGGACATCTGAACAAAATTGGACTTCAGAACAGAGGGTCTGGCCAGACAGACAGGGTTCACACTTCAACCAGGCAAGAAATGCTGCCCCTGACATTCATGACAATTTAGGTGGCTGTAATAATCTCCCCCGAGGCTGTGAACACCAGGGAATTAAAGGATGCAGGAATTCTTAATAGGATGTCAGATCCTCAAGACAGATGTGAAAGGCCAAGGCTTTGGAGAAGACACACTGCAGCAATGGGCTGAGGTCAGGAGGGCAGGGGAAGGACAGAGACTGTATAGCCATCACCCACAGTGGCTCAGGAATGCAGGGCTGAAACCCAGCTCCACCTCATCTAAAACTGAGGTGTGTTACACAACTATGCTAAGGGGTGTCTCCTTCTCCGTGAAATGTGTAAGAAGTCCCGATCTTGGAAGATTAGAGCAGATAACCCGTATCAAGCGCTCAACACTGGGCCTGGCATCTAACAAGCCCTGGAAAAGGTGGGGCGTTAACAAGATCAGCCGAGAGATGTCTGTCACATCACCCTTTGGCTTAAACATGTCAGCTGCCACCACCCTTATTCCTCACCCCAGGAGATACATTGAGTGCTTAAGTCCAAGGCTACGGGGTCAGCGTCTGGGCGCAGGCACTGCCTTTACAAGCACTGTCCCTCAGGTATGGACTTCAGTACCTCTGACTTTGCTTGCTCTTGTGTGAGGTGAGGATGCTCAGAGTAACCTTGCTAATGTGGGCTGTGCTGAGCACGTGGCACGACCAACCTTAGCTGCTACAAGTTAGGTTTTACACCCCTGTTTTCATGATGGGGAAGCTGTGGGAAATTCATTATCCAGGCTTGCATGGCTGATAAATCTCGTAATGCATCCGCTACCTCCCTTCCTGGAGGAGCTGAGACAGGAGAGTTCTATCTATTTAGAAGTTAAACCAGACAAGTTAGGAGAGGGCAGTGGTCTGGACTGACTCAGTGCTGCTCTCTGGAGGAGGCACTCGCGGGAATCCCCAGGTTCCTTTTCCCCGAAGCCCTTAGCCTGTTCTCCTGTCTCAAAACACCTGTCTTGTATTCCCACTCTCCAACCTTCACGCTTCCCAGCCTTCCTCCTTTGGTTGGGCTGGCTGATCCAGAGGCTTTCCAGGCCTAGGCACTCCCACTGCTGGAATTCTTTTATTGGGAAAAGAAGGGGGAGAGCCAGAGGGGAGATTCCAGACTGCTCCACCCACACTCCTCCCCACCTTCAGGCCTGGGCTCCCGCGAGCCACTGCTCACCATCCGGTGCCAAATCTCGGATGTTGTCTTCATTCTGCCCGCACTGAGTTCACCGGATCGCACACCTGCTCTCTTCCTTAGCCTCCTCTTTCCATCACAAGAGTGATGGAGCTCACTCTTGTCTCCTCTGGTTCACTGAACAGCAGTGACTCTGCTGCTGATCCTCCCTAGCCTGCTGTGGTTTAGGATTACCATTCTGAGAATCAGATAGAGGATTAGAACTGGTGGCAGTCAACTGAGTCGCTGGGTTAAATTCAGCCTGCAGTGACTGTTTATCTACTATCGTGCTGTATCTTGAACACAGAACTGGCATGCCTTTGAGGGCAGAAGCTCTCGCCTGCACTTGGTCCCCACTACACTCTCCTGTTACTCCTGTGCCTTATCAAGAAGCATCACAGGGGGGCTGGAGCGGTGGCTCAGCAGTTACGGGGCTTGCCCGGCATGCACAAGTACACGGGTTCAAACCCCAGCACCCAAGTATACAACTAAGTGTCTGAGCAATGAAGGCCACATGAAAAACTTAAAAAAAATTGATTCTCTCTGTCTCTCTCTCTCTGTCCTTCTCTCTTAAAAGAAAAAAAAGCAGCAGCATCACAGGGGGGCTGGAGAGGTAGCTCAGCCTGGCATGTGTGAGTACACGAATTCAAACCCCAGCACCATGAACCCAGCGAAGTTTTGGAACAACGAAAGCTACATGAAAAACTAAAATTGATTCCTTTTCTCACTGTCCCTCTTTCTTTAAAAAAAAAAAAAAAAAAGCAGCAATGAAGAGTTTGGGCTCTGGAGCCAGACCCTCGGAGTGGGAATCCAGATGCTGCCGTTTCCCAGCTGTGTGACCTTGGGCAAGATTCTAAACTCTCAGTGGCTCGCTTGTCACATATGCAAAGAGGAAAAATAACACAGTACTGAGTGTTCACTGTGTACCAGCAACTGTTCCAAGCACTTTATAAATATTCACTTACTTCCATTATGTACAACTGTGATGCACCCATATAAAAATATGGGAAAATTTTTAAAGTAAATATTTACTCATTGCTCCTTCCTAAGAACCCCTTCCGGCAGGTACCATTCAGGCCTACCTCACTGCTCTTTGTGGGTTAAATGAGATAATTCATGGAACAGTGTTCAAGCACACATGAGCCGTCAATGGCTGCGAGTTATTCATTACTTCCACTGCTGTCTCCATGAGGCCCTACAGTAGGGGTATTAAAGGCGTCTGACAGTTATCCGCTTTCTTTACTGATGAGGCACAGAGAGAAAAGACGTGCCCAGTTCCCTCCAAGCTGCAGAGCGGAGATTAAAACCTGGGGACTAACCCCAGACCTGCATCACCCTCACGACACCAAGACAGCAAGCCAGCCTGGTGCTGGGCTCAGCTCCGCGTGAAACGAATCAAGTGTTTGGCCAGCCTCCACTCGAGAGCTGCAGCACTAGTACACTGAAAGGAGTGTTATCCCTGGGTGGGACCAGGATGAAGCCATGAAGCTCCCACTCATGCAGAGACAGGGTTGGGAGGTGAGCGCTTAGCTTTGATCCTACTTTCTTGGGGGGTAACCGGAAAGCTCCAACTCCACAGCAGAACAAGTACCCCTGGTACACCTGGTATGCCTTACCCAGCTCCACCCAGATCATCCTCATTCCCAAATTTGTGCTCTAAACAAAGGGTCCAGTTCCACCCTTCTGTGTCTATTCTTTCCCCTGCTCTGAGCCTCAGTTTCCCCATAGGTAGCAGTATAAAAAGCTGCCTCCCAGGGTCCCCATAGGGACAAAATGAATTAGTGCATGGGAATAACCCAACACAGAGCCTGGCATACAACCTCAGTCCTCCCCTTTCTCTATTTAGGACTCTGAGGACACTCAACCTCAGCTTTACTCCTTCTGGTCCCATGAACTGGGTCTTCAGACACTGGCTGCCCAGAGTCTCCTCAGCAATAATAGCAGAGCTGCTGCCTCGCCTTTGCTGAAACAAGACCATTCCAGAGTCTTCTGTTACCTGACTTCTGACCCTCACTTCAGCCACAGGGCTTAAGAGCCTGGTCCCCTAGAAACAGAACTGACCTCTGCAGTCATCACTGGGACCCTGCCTAAGGGCCCCTCCACGACAGCATTGTTCAGACAGAGCACTGGAAGCAGGTGGTGAGTTCTGGGTGTGCCTCCTGATGCTGCCCTCTGGCCAGGCACCTGCCCTCTCTGGCATGAGGAAGCTGGGACTGGATACCTTTAAGGCCCTCCGCAGCATGGTCCTCTGGAGTCTAATAAGTGGCCTGCCCTTCCCAAAGGCAGAGGGCACTAAGGCCATGACGAAATAACAAATTATAACACTTTTGCTCAATGCCAATTCAGTATAAGGCCCTAGACCATAAGCTCGACAGAAATCATTTCCTTTATCTTGACCATGCTTCTGGGAGACCAGCTCCTCCACCTGCCTTGAGCCAACAGGAAAGGGGTGTTTAATAGTCAGAGTAATAAGAATAAAAACCAAATTTCACCCAGAGTTTACACAGTGCCAGGCACGGTCCAAGGTCCTTTCTGTGCTCATTCACCAGGTCTAAGATGTGCACTTCTGAACACATCTGGCTGGGATGGGTGTTACTGAGACGGACATACTGCCATGGCTGCCGGCCAGGCTGAAGTCCAAGTGGAGCTGTCATTACCGTGTGTGCACAGATATCGGAGGCACCTGTGTTGCCACTGGTGGAATAGATGTCACTGGCGTGGGATAAACCCTGGAGGTATGAGTGAGCACTGTTAATCCCCAGGAACCACAGGGTTCTGAAGGCGTGGAGGAGGCAGTGAACAGACCCGTCGAACAGCATTCCCAAAACGGGAGTAGCTGCACACAGGTGCTGGCCTCAGCGCCCAGCCGCAGGGAGCATCACAAACGCTCTTAAGGACGCAAACCACAGACACTAATAGTTCAGCTAAAAAGTGACTCCGAAGAATTGGATTCTAATGGGAAGAAGGTTTAGGAACACTGGTGCTTTCTTTTGCTTCCATATTCCTCTGTGTTCCTGTACACATAAAAATGACGTGAGTTAATAAAAAATCTAAGTATGAAAGATTTATTTCAACAAATATGAAATAAACTTTCTAATTCATTAAAAACTAGTGCATCATATTGTGTGTGTGTAGATTTTCTTCTTTCTTACGATACACAGAAATAATGGTGCCTCTTAAAAATCAACTTTACACTTATTTGTTAATGACCCTAAGCTGGAAACAACCCAAATGGTCAGAAAAATGTGGTATAGCGCAAACAAGGGGCATACTATTCAGCAATGCAAAGGAACCCCCTATGAACATGTGAACAGCACAGATGAATCTCAGAAACGCTCTACAGATAGATAAAAGGGGCACAGGGAAGTAGACTATGCTGTTTTGTCTCCATTTATACAAACTCCAGAAAACACAGACTAATTAACC
Organism: Aplodontia rufa; assembly: GCA_004027875.1. NCBI lineage: Eukaryota > Metazoa > Chordata > Mammalia > Rodentia > Aplodontiidae > Aplodontia > Aplodontia rufa. Next base: position 26,141 of record PVKS010015860.1, read on the forward strand.
TAGGACAAAAAGCAGAACAGTGTGGTGGGATCGTAAATTAGCATAACCACTATGGAAATCAGTACCAGAGGTTCCTAAAAAGACTAGGCATGGAACCACCACACACCCCAGTCATACCACTTCCAGATATTTATCCTAAAGAATTGAAATCAGCACACTAGAGAGACACACACTTATCCATGCTTACACCAGCACAATTCACAATATCCAAACTCCGGAACCAGCTCAGGTGTGCATCAACAGATGAATGGATGAAGAAAATGTGTTACACAAACACAATGGTGTGCTATTCAGCCATAAAGGAAAATGAAATTATGTCAGATGTGGGAAAATGGATAGAACTTGAGGATATTAGGTTAAATGAAATCAGCCCAATTCAGAAAGTTAAAAGCTGTATGTTTTCTCATATGTGGAAGCTAAAGAGTGAAGAGTAAAGGGTGGTGGGAGAGCTTATGAAAATCAAATGGAAGTCAGTGGAGGAGAAGAAAAGGACTGCTGGAGGGAGGAGGAGAGGAAAAGGGGAAATAGTGGGGAGTGAGATTAGCCAAACTACATTGTTACATTATATTGATAGAATGTGAGAAATAAAATTTCTATCATTTATGAATTTTCTAAAAAGCAAGCAAGCAGAACAGCAGTTGCCTGGGGTGGGGATAGAGGGAGAGGAGGATTACTAGGGGCCATAAAGAAAAGTTGGGGTACGATGAGAATGTTTTTGATACTATGATGATGAGTTCATAGGTGTATATATGCATGCAAAACTCACCAAACTACACCCTTTAAATATATATGGTTTAGATACTTCATTAATTTATCAATAAAGTTATAAGAAAAAAGGAAAAATCTCATACTCTATGCAATATATTAACTTATTTAAAATAATCTTAGCAGTACTCTTATTAGTTCCATTTTACAGATGTGGAGGTACAAAGAAGTTAACTGGGCCATTCAAGGCCACACAACTAGTCCAGAGGCAAATCCAGCTGGCTTCATTTCTCCTCTCTGCTACTGAGTGACTGGCCAAGTCCTTTCCCTTTCCTGTTCTGCTATTTCCCCATCCCCGCATGAGATGACACAGTGATTGCTAAGGGACCTTTCAGTACTGACTTTCTATAGCTATATCCCACAGACCTGCCCAAGGTCACATTGCCACAGAGGGGTGGACCCTCCTGGACTTTTCCCGCCTAGCTCCCCTGGCCTGTGCTCATTCATTTGCAGAGCATGCCCGCTGGTATCATCTTACTGCAGACGGCAGCTCTTTTCCCTGGGACCACTGGGCTGTACACTGTACCACTAGAAGCATCCTACCAGAGGGCAGGGGAGAGGTGACACTAGTCCCCTGGGGTCACCCGTCCTGGTAGGCAGGCTCACGTGTGTTAGGAAGCACAAACCCTATGGTGAGATTCTACAGACTCCATCGCACTGGGGAGAATGACAAGACCCAGAAGTTGACTTTATCTGTCCACGCCACTGCTATCGCTTTATTTAAGACCACCTTTGTAATCAGTACAAAGAAGCTCCATTCAGCAGTTCAGAAGAAAACGGTTTTCATTTCTGAAAAGCGCAGCTTCAAGGGTCTTTCTCCCATCATTTCCTTTAAAGAAGGCTGTCCCTGAAGGGAAACCCTACCTGCAAGTCAACAGCAGACTCCAAGTGTGCTGAGCTGCACCAAGCTCAGCGCACAACACAAGCAATTCAAACAGCTATTTTGGGAAGCCCTGGAGAGCAGAAGATACGATATGAATTATTCATTCATACCGCTACGGGGACTTCTGGGCATTGTCCTCTCCGTTGCTCTCTTTCTCTTGTTCATTCAGCACAGAAAGGGAACATAATACCCTGGGCCCACACGCACGCGCACACCCCCACCAGGAAGCCAGTTGCCACTCCAGATGGCGTGCCACACAGAGAAGAGACCCACACACAGGCTTGCAGATGCCTTCAGCTCCAGCGCCAGGGGGAAGGTATGAATTTCCAACTGGCCCAGGAAGAGTGGATGAGAGAGCAGCAGAGGCACACACTGGTCACCATGTGCAACAGAGAGTATGTGGCACTCCTAGTATTCCACGAGCTTCCCAGCCACTCCAGGATGGATCCAGCAGCTCAGCAGACAGTGGGAAGGACTTGGAGCATGAGCTGATTCCAATATGCTCCCTGCGGTGCAGCGAGGAGGAGGAGAGTCCCCAGAGCTCCACAGAGAGCCCAATCTGCGGTCCAGGCATAAAAGGGTGTGATCAGCAGGTGCCACCTGGGCTCCCAAGCCGTCAGCCCTTCTCACTGCTTTGTGACATCACATCTTACATCCCTCCAAGGTGATCTTGGTCAACTCCTTCCCCATCTGTGGGCCTTGGTTTCCGCATCAGTGAAACAGGGGGTTGGCAAACCCAGAGAGTCAAGGGTCGAATGTTTTCCCTCATTTGTGGAGGCTGCAGCTCAACCCAGGCTTGGGTGAAAGGTAGTCAAACTCATGTGTTAGCAAAGATGCTACAGATGTTGTGACCTTCAAAGTCCGTCTCCTTTTTAGAAACTTTCTACTAGTTAACTTTCTTATAATAAAATTCTATAAAATAAACTTGCTGTGCTAGCTCTGGGTCACCGTTTCTCCATCAGAGGACAGGGTTCCACCTGGTCCCAGATTTTTCTCTCATATGTTAGACCCAGCAAAGGCGTAGCAACACATAATCTAGGGCAACCATAGATATGGTGGTGGGGTGGAGAGGAGAGGGAGGGAGGATAGGGAGGGATCCAGGGAGACAACAATGTAGCATGCTCTGTACCCTCTGAGAATCCAAACAATACTTATGCAGTCATTTAATTCTGGAAAATTCACAATCTAAGCATTTATATTGCTTGTAGGGGCGAAATATAAAAGAATCAAGAGATGGGTTGTAGATGATGAGCGAGTAATTTTGGTTTAAGAACAAACGCATATCATATTGTTACTTTATACGCATTTATGATTGTATAATAATTCAACTCCCTAATAAATTTTTTTTTAAAAACCAAAGAACAACAACAACAAAATAAAATAGGTGGCTGGAATGCATCTCAGCCAACGCTTGTAGGTCTGACATCACAGTGTCATCTTGTCATAATAATATCGCACCTGAGAGGTGACACATGCTTTTCTATAAGGATCTGGGTCAAAACTATTAGAGACCACCACAGGTGCTGCTCAGTATGTCACACATATTGTGCCAGTGAGTCCTCATGGCAGCCCTGATATGGGGTTCCTCCTATGGTCCCACAGAACAGAGGGGTAAATGGAACCTTATAGAGGTGACATCAAGTTGCTCAAGGTTACCTGGCTGTTACGAGGTGGACTGCAGACTTGAATTCAGCTTTTTTTTAGTTATGTATTTTTACTGGTGCATTAATTATAGTTGTGCATGATGATGGGATCTGCTGTCACATATCGGAATTCAGCTCTTAACTACTCAGAAAATAAAGGTGACAGGCTTCCCTGCACAGCTCTCTGAGAAGAGGGAAACTGTAAAACACCACAGAACTTCAAACTATCTGCACAAAGAAACAGAAGGGGCTATTTTTGCCCCTGGCTACTAACTGGTTACTAGGAATGTGTATTAGGAATACTGGGAGTGAGGAGGTGGCTGGCTGTGGAAGACAGAAGGTAAAGAATCATGTGGTAGATAAACTGAAAAAGATGCTTATCCTTGGATCCCAACCCTGGAGCAGAAGTCACTGCTGATAAACAACAGAACAGGGACTGAGGGTGTAGCTGGTGGCAGCTCAGCATGTGTAGCACAGACCCAGTTTCACCCCAGTAGCGCAAACACACACACAAGGAAGTGTCAGAGCAACAAAAGCCACATGAAAAACTCAATGAAGTTGATTCTCTCTTCTCTCTCACTGTCCCTCTCTTATAAATAAACAAACAAACAGCACAATAAAAGTCAGAGAAGCATCCCATTCCTAGAGGAGAATGGGTCTTTTAGAACTTCACCCACCTGTCTTGAAGACAATTAGTGACCTGCTACTGCCCAGGTGGAAAGATTTATACACAAAGATGTTCAACGCAGTGTTATTTATCAGAAGAAAAAATGCACATTGCCTCAGTATCTGGAGGGCACGAGTGGTCGATAAACTATGGCTATAACCACTTAATGCAGCAATCCAAATGACCGAGGAGACGCTTATGTTGCAGAATATATATATATATATATATATATATATATATTTTTTTTTTTTTTTGCAGAGAGAGGGATGTTGAGAAAGAGAGAGAGAGACAAAGAGAGAGAGAGAGAGAATCAATTTTATTTAGTTTTTCACGTGGCTTTCGTTGCTCTGAGACTTTGTTGTGTACATGGTGCTGGGGTTTTAACTCTGGTCCTTGTGCATGCCACGCAAGTGCCGTAACTGCTGAGCCACCATGTTGCAGAAATTAAAAAGAAATGCAAAGGCAGGAAACAAAGCAATAGTACCTGCCTGCAAGAAAAAGAGGAAGCGCCTGCAAGATGCCAAAATACCCATCCCGTCTGCCTCTCGGGGGGGGGGGGGGGGGGGGGGGGGGGGGTAAGGTTTGAGGCGTGGTTTTGGCTTTGCTGCTTATATTACCAGAAATAAGGACAAATATGGCTGCGCCTATCTGGCTTAATTTGATTCTCAACTACCCACACCATGGCAGTGTCAAGATCACATTATCCCTCCATTTGACCGGTGACTTTCCTTGGTGACAGGCCTCCTGGGTTCCTGGTTTGGACATGAGTTCCCTCCCTCATGGTCTGTCTCAGTTCACTCCCCACTCATCTACACTCCCACCGCCGAGCCTGCTGGTCAGTGGAAAAGTGTGTCTCCTTCCCCTCCCCTGGGAGTGGAGAACCTGCTGAGGGGCTGGCGGAGGCTGCTTCTGCCTCTCCTCCTGCTCCATTCCATGAGTGTAATCATCATCGTGCAGAAACAAGCTCTTCCTGGCATGTGCATTCTGCACCCTTTGGAGAGTGCCCACAGAAGTCCTAGGGGAGGAGGTGACACCCAGGGGTTGGGAGGATCCCTGCGGCTATCTACTGGTTTCAATTACCAGGGAGCCAAGGCTGACTTAACACCATTCCCAGCAGAGCACGGTGTAGGCTGGGGGCTCTCCTGGATAATCCTTGCCTCACACTGATGTCCTGTGGCTTCTTTTCCCTGGATACTAACATGCAGGAGCCCTGAGCTCAGGGAAGTGGGCAAGGATGTTGGAACTTCAGAGACCCATCTTTCCAGCTGTGAGACCTTGGGGCAGACTCTTTGCCTCCTGGGCCTCACATGCACACTCCCCAGCAGAGAACCTGGCCGTCCAGTAAATATGTCCTTCAGCTAAGTCAGAGGTCTAATTGGCAGAATTGCATGGCGAGACTTCAGGGTGGAAAATGTACCTGGCTCTGGCACCAGGGCAGGCAGCCAGGTCTTCCTCTGCCCTCTTCTCTATGCCCTGCACGGAGTGGGGTGCTGATCCCTAGCTTCAAGCTTTCCCAGGGCATGCATGGGCTTGACTTTCCCCTGGTGGATTTCCCAGTGCCCCCAGATGGCCCCACTGGTTCTCATCCCAGTCCCCAAGGGCACTGTTGTCATCTGTGCCTCCCCAGCTCTTTCTTCCCCCTGTCAGCCGTTCCCCCTTCTCCCCTGACTTTGAGGCACCCTCTCTTCACACCCTCTCTTCTGGCTATTGGCTTTCTGAGTTCTTCCACCCCTCCTTCCTGTTCACTTTCCTCCCCTCCCCGACAGTAAAGAAAGAACAACTGCAAAAAACCCCATCTTGCTGCTCTCTTGCTTCAACCCCGGATGAAGCCCTAGCCCCGTCAGGCCTGTGCAGGGCCTGCCACCCGAGCCCTGGACCTGTCCTCAGCCTCCTTCTGCTCTGTTCTCATGATGCAGTGACCTCATTCCCACCTTGCAGCCTTCGCTGGTGTGGGTCCCCTTGCCCTGGATGCTGTTACCTGACCCTGGCCACACACCTATCCACTTCTTCATGGCTGGCTGCAGGTCTCTCAGGGTGGAGCTGACAGGCCATTTTTAAGAGGCCTTCTTGGGTGCCTTGCTTACTTGGGCGCTACCATCACCTCTGATTTCTGTCATCTAGTTTTGTTAGCATGTTGACTTTCTTTCCCAGTGGAGCGCGGCTTACATATATTACCCTAGTCTTACTGTGACCCAACACAAGTCCTGGCACAGAGCTGCCGGTTCCCAATGTCTGCCTGCCTCTGCAAGGTGAGAAGTCTTAGGGTTTTTTGGTCTTTCTTTATCCTTTTCCTTCCTGAAGTTCAGTCCCTGAGCCCAACGCTTAACCATCACCAGACTCCTAAAGATTTCCGGGAACACAAAGCACACAGCTCACTCCAGGGCCCGCTGTAGGCTGAGTCCACCCTTGAAGCTCAGTGCTTTCCACCTGCCCCACAGCAAACCAGAAATTACCAAAGTACAAACCTGAGATCTTTCCCTGAAAGACCACAATGGCAGGACCAAAGCGAGGCCACAACTTTGAAATGCTCTGATGGAGGAGACCACATGGGCATCCAAAAGTCTTTTTCTGCAGACTGGCAGACGTCAGAACACTAGATTTGAGTACGTGGGTCTTGTCAACTTCAGGAATAATTATTTTTGCAATAGGACAGTGTTAGTGCTAAGCATATCAAAGCTTCCCCTAAAATGTAGAATGCAGAAACCAAGGACTGAGGTTTTGTTTTTTTTTTAAATGTATGCTACAATATATTTGAGAAATTTACCAATAATTTAAATGTTGCTGTTCCTTAGCAAAATAGAAAGTCAATGAGAATGGATTCCACAGTGAACCTGACTCAAAGTTGCTTTAGTGCATCACTATTGAATAATAAAAGATAAAAAAGCATTCCTATCTGCAAGAGTCTAAGCCAATGACCAAGTCTCTTCTGCAGGGCGACTTTATGCTCAGCAGCAAATACTGGATATGAGCTTAAAACTAGCAGGAAACAAACACAAGAGCATACTTACTCATTCATGATCACAAACATGGAGGGATAAAAACAATGAATGTGTCGCTCTAAGTGAAACTTTCTGGAAAGATGCTGCAGGCATCCAAGAAAGACAAGATCGTCCCGTGCTGGGCTATCCTAGGAGGCTCCATGAAGGAGGCAGGGAGGCAGCCTGGGTACCATGGGGGCAGTGATCAACCAAGTTAACAGCTATCTTCAGCATTTGGGACCACATGATTTGGGCCCGATGATGCACCGCTGTGGAGAAACAGCCCCCAGATCCTAGTCCAGGTTCTAGGACAAGGAGGGCAGCTCCCTGGCTTCAGGTTGGGGAAGAGCTGCCAGGCTACCTCTGGGGGCTGGAGGCCCTGTGTCAAGGGCAGGGGTGGTGGGTGGAGGCTTGGTGTGCTGCAGGAGGCCTTGCTAGGCTCAGCCAGGGCACAGCAGGCTGGGGCCAAGAGCAGGCTGAGGCCAAGAGCAGGGCGGTGGCATGTTTGCACATCTGTAGCATTTTGTCTCTTTACTTAAGGACTTCACAGTTAAAGGGCAAGAACTGCCTCAGGGTCTGGAAGGACAGTGTGAGCCTGGAAGAAAAGTCTGGAAAGAAAAGACAGGCTGGTCACAGGGAAGCCAGGGAGGAAGGGGAAGGTCAGGCTTGGCCTCTTAGGGAATGCAGAAGGGGCAGTGAGCAAACCTGGGGAGGCCTGGGAATGGGGTGGGGAGCAGTGAGTGAAGGGTATCCCAGGTCCCTGGAAGGGGTTTCAGAGCGGAGGGAAAGTGCGGAGGAAAGAACATGGGCTTTGGAGCACAAAGGTCTGGGTTCAAATCTTTGTTCAAATACCAGTGAGGAAGTAATTTCACTTCAATAAAATAACAGTGATAATAAAAGTTCCCATTCACAGAGCATTACTACACACCAGACACCGACCCAGGCCACACCAGTTAATCTGAGTGAATCGCACAGCCACCCTATCAGAGATACTGTTTTGTATAATTGATTCTTCTCTGCATTGTACATGGAAACTGAGGCATGGAGAAGCCAGCAAGTTGTACAGCTCCCCGCCCCCAGCTGGAATGTGGGTGAGCTGGGTGTGAATCCAGGCGGATCAGTCTGGGCTTGGAACCACCATGCACCGCGCAATTAGCAAAATAGAAATCAACAATATCAGCACCTGTAGAATTATAGTGGCCCCCCCTTATCTGTGGGGGATACATTCCAAGACCCCAGGGGGTCCCTGGAAGCACCAAGAGTACAGAACACTGTAAAGACAGCGTGTTTTCCTATGCATGCAAGCTGAATGGACAGGTTAGGCCCAGTAAGAGAGCAACAATTCTAACCAATCATAAAATTGAACAATGAAAACAATATACCCTGCTAAAAGTCAAGTGAATGTGGTGTCTCTCAAGAATCAAGAATCAAAACAAAGACCCAGGCTGGAGCTGTGGCTCAGTGGTAGAGCACTTGCCTGGCATGCAAAAGGACCTGGGTTCGAACCCCAGCACCACATACACAGCTAAGGGTCAGAAAAATAAAAACTAGGTGAAAAAATTAAAAAAAAATTGACTGTCTCTTAACAATAACAACAAATCCTTACATAAGGGAGAACGACTATATTTGGACAACAGGGGTGGGCGGAAAAGTACAGATGGCTCTAGTATTGAACTGCAGCTCACTGAATGATATTTAAATGATACCAATGAACAGCGGAAGCCACAGGCAAAGAAAGCATCTGCCAAGGACATACCCCGTGGTGCCTACCTTGTAAACGTGATTTGACCACCTGACGTGAGTATCCCATTATTCAGATGATGAAACTAAGACTCGGCGTGACCTGCTTCAAGTCATGTAGTTGGGAAGAGAAATGGCCTGTGTGCAGCTACATTTTAAAAACCGTGTTTGAACATGTGCACTGAGCTCTTGCCAGGTGCTGCTGAGCACCTTGTCCTACGTGACGCTTGCAGCCACCCTCTGATGGAGGAACTCGGATTACCTCCCATGGACAGGAAAGGGGGTCCTACAGCTAGAAAAGAGCAGCTCTCAGACCTGAACCCAAATTGGCGCAACTCCAGCACCTGGCTTCCTTCTACACCAGTTGCCACTTCAGGGCCACTGAATGGTGAACATGGAGCACCTGGGGCTGTCCTGTGGTGGGGACTGCAAAGAGAAGTGGCAAGTCACCCAGCAGGCACCACGACTAGGACCTGAGTACAGATAGGACCCCCTAGTAGGCCGGTGGCACTTGGCCCAGAAATAGTTTACCTGCCTCCAAGCACTTACACCCCACCTGCCTTCCCCATTGCCCCTCTGCCTGGGACACCCAACTCTCTTCTCTGGAGGTCAAAATCCTCCCAGCTATCACGTCTTCATCCTGCAGCCCTAGCCAGGCCCCCAGGAGACACCCTGCTGTCTCCATCCCTTTGTCCTACCTGTGGCTTTTTCCTTTCAATCCTGCTCTTATCTCTCCTACTAGGGGGAAGATGCTGCTCAGATTCATCTGTGCAGCCCCTCAGTGTTCTGCATTTTACATGTGGACGCGGTGTCTATGGGTGGCACACAGGATGACTCAGGGGACAGGCATGCAAGTCCTGGCCCTGGTAGCAGGAGCAGGATTTCCTTCCCAGTTACCATGCAACTTTTCAGATGCAATCAGGAGAGAGAGGGTCTGCGTGACTTGAACGCCGCCAACATTGGCCAGGCTCTTTTATTCAGTGGAAGGAGGTCAGCCCCAAAGCACACAGGCTTCCCCTGGGCTATCCAGCAAGGAACTGATAATGTCATTCAGTGGGCCAATTAATGGCTCAAGTTCAGGGAAACCCCAATTTAACCCATCACTTGCTGTTTCTTAGATGTTCAACATTTGTTGAGCAAAATGTGGAGCTGAAGAATGAGTGATAATGAATGAACAGCCATGACCAAGACAGGTTGGCCTCCACCGGGACAACTTCCTTTCCCTCCTGCCCTGCCTTTGAGCTGATGCCCTTCTTTTCAAGGGACAGAAAAACAGAATGTTGCTTAAAAGCAGGGAGCTTATGGGAAAGTCAATCCAGAACAGCTCTCAACTTCCGTCTACCTGGCCAAATGGGCTGGGAGCTGGGGACAGCAGACTGTGTGGAGGACACTCGGTTCTTGCCATTTCTCCATGTTTCCGGGGAAAGCCACTTCTCAGAATTCTCAGTTCATGTACTTTGACAGGGAGTGGAATTCACACCAGCCTAGAGATGGGCATGTGAGATAAGCCTGATCAAATCCCACACCATGCCCCTGGCCAGCATGATAGACAAGGGACTCCATATGGGCTACTGAGATTCAACCTGAGGACATTCGCTGAGCCATGAGTGAAAGAATCCTCTTTCTACATTTCCCTTCAATCCCGTCAATCATGTGCAAAATGACACCGTAGCAGGTAAAATCTGGAGATGGAGAAAAACTAAGTCCTGATAAAATCTTAAGAGTCCTGGATCCAACAGTGACATCTAGACTTCTCCAGTGTATGAGCCAATATATTCCTCCAGCACTTAATGTCCAACAGGGCTGAGGGCTTTTTGGTGAGGTCCAGGAGGATCTAGGAGGTGTAGCATGTGTTTCAGGCACCAAGGTGGAGTGGGCCCACCACCCTTTTCACTTGATGAAATGTTAAGGAAACAAAGGGCAATGTAGGAAGCTGCTGTTGGTCACAGAGGGGGACACTGGACCAAGGCTTCCAAAAGCAGGAGGGCTCAGGAGATCCCGGCCCAGTGGGGCGGAGGCAGCCCCTCTCTGCCTTCTGTCTGCAAGCAGAAACAAAACGGGGACAAGCCAGAATGCAAACAGCAGTCTTGAGGACCTACTATGTGCTGACTGGGCAACCCTGGATGAAGTGCCACCTTGGTTTGGCCACTCACAGACTGAGTGACCTTGGGCAAATCCCTGTGAAAAGTGATCAGTAAATACCAGAAGGCTGATAGAGCCCACCTGCTGGGCTGACCTGATGAGGCTACTACCCTGGGGATAGCCCTGTAGGATGGGATGACAGGCAGAAAGCTTCTACAAACAAAAACACTTCCCTACAGTTAGAAGGTATAGGATGTTATATACAGAAGGAGATTTCAGCAGGCTTGCTTGGGAATAGGGTACATGGAGGGAAGGGAAAGCCAGGAAGAGATTTCAGAGACCCAGGTGCCCAAGAGGACCCACCCTTCTGCAGCTAAATGACTTTGTAAGTCCCTAGAACATGATCCTGGGAACTCAGTACTGAAAGGACTTTTAGAGCACTCTCTAGTTATCTCAATGTAGAGATGGGGAAACTGAGGCCCAGGGAAAGGAAGCGACTGGGCCACAATAACTCTGTAGCAGAGCTGAGGGGAGAGGCTGATTCACCCCACCATGTACCAGTTCTGGAGTCTTGGGCCTGTCGGTGAATCCTGTAGGGTCTCGGTGTCTTATGCGAAATAGGGATGGTGTCGGTGCATACCTCACAGGGCTGTGAGAGGCTTTTCGGGGTAACACGCAGATCACTGAGCAATGTTACGACCACTGGGAGAGAAACCTCCTTCCTCTCATATCCCCCAAGCAACGACTCTGTTCTGCAGTTTGGGTCTGGGCACTCCTAGCCCCATCCCAAACAAATTCCTTCAAGGCCATATTCAGGAAGGGCTTTCCTAGGTTGATCATTTCTTTCTTTGTATTTCTCCAGTGGACCCTGACCAGACAACTACTCTTGGGTCCACCCCATCCCCAGCTCTCCGGATGGAGCCTTTGTGCTTCCTGTTGGAGAAGCCCTTGTTTGTGATGGCCGTCACCCCCAGCTGGCAAGATGTGTGGCTCTCCTCTGGCCCTTCGAAGTGGGATAAAGGCAGGCCTGTGCTCACGGCCAAGCTCCTGCCCCACCCCGAACTGGTTGAGAGGTGTGCTTCAGTGAAGGGGACAATGATGTGTGGCCCTTCCCTCTGCCAGCAGCTCTTCCCATCCGGCCGTGGATTAGAGGAGCCTGGGTAATCGCTCAGGCAGAGTAGGGCCTGCAAACATCCTGGAGCCGTGCCCCTCATTGGCAGGGAAACAGGAGAGGGTGAGGGTGATGGCCTAGGTTTCCCTGAGCGTCACCCTACCTGAGCTCATGCACACTCGCCAGTCCCATCTCAGGTGCAAATGCTGGCTTTACCACTTGCCAGTGGAGCACTTCACTGTACCTCAGTGCCACATCACCCCCCACCTGTCAAATGGGGCTGGGGAGGAGTACTGGAGTTCAGCGTGCCAGCTGGGTGTACAGGGCTTGGATACAGTAGCTGCCCAATGCTCTGCTATCCTGGCTGAGATACCTCTGACCCTCTTGACTAGGATTATGAACCTGCTGGAGAAGCTCTTGGCCCCTCTGCCTCTTCCCAGCTCTTCCTGGCTTACGAACTCTCAATAGTGACCTCCACCAGGGCAGGATCAGGACAGTTTGGGTAACCTTATTGTCCCTACTGAACAGTAGACAAAATAATTCCCAGCGCATATAAAGATCATGAGAGGATATTATTTTACTTGACGATGTCACTATAAAAATAAAGTCATCAGATGTCTCCCAGGCTGGTCAATGGAACAGATCCTCACGCGGACCCCTCTTCACCTGGCTCAGGGGCCCACCTGACACCGAGGGGGGAAGAGGTGGATGGGTGGGGTGCCCATATCAGGCCATGAGCTGACAGAGTGGCAGAAGCAGGGATTTGGTTCTACTATGGCTGGGGACCCACCCACAGGTCCTAACCGAGTGATCAAGGACTTCACGCAACACTAGCTTCTCTGTGACAGGTGTACAGGGATTCAGGAGCCGCCGTGGGGTCTGCGGTACAGAATCCCACACCCCCTCTCCAGGCAGGGTGGGGTGAACACTGGGGAAGGTGAATGGGAACTCAGGGGATCCCCTCCTAGCATAGTGGGCTGAATGAGCTGCTCCCCCAGAACTGCCTCCCTCCTGGGGTCTGCGCTGGAGGACCAGCTATGTGGAGAGCTCACAGAATCCAGCATCCCAAGGTCACTGCAGCTGCACTGGACAGACCCTGGCCTTGGTTTCGGGGGAACCCTCGTCACTCAGTGGGTTGGAGGCACTGCCAATGCCTAGGAGTGGTTTCTGAGGACCACGTCGGGAAAGGAAGGAGCCCAGATTACACATAGTCCAGAGTCACAGCTTCAGAATGGTTTCTTGGGACACAGCTGTCAAAGACAGGTTCATTTTCTACTCTGCTCAGCTCTTCATGCCATGCCTGGCACCCCGAGATTCACAGGGGATCTGCAGAGTATCTGCCCAGTGCCCCAACATCCAGGAGAGATGGGCACGAGGCTGAGGTGAAATGTAGTGGCTGACCAGTCGGTTTTGCACCAAGCCAAACACCCAGCATCCCATTAAAAAACCAGGCATGTCTGGTAATCATTACTAAACTGCCACCAATTTATGAAACGGTCTCACTCAGAGAGCATACCAAACGCAGGCCCTGGGAGGCCTCCAGCTTTTACTTTTTAACTAAGGCTAACTAGTTGTACAGGTTCCTCAACAACCGCTTACTGGATTCCTCTGCTTATAGCCAAACAGGAGGCATTCAGACAGAGCAAGTATTCTGCACGCTTTCATCTCTCAGTAGGCATGTCCGGGAGGCCTACTACGTGCAACGTTGTACAATATGTCTCACGACAGAGACTTTCTACCTGTGAAAGGCAGACTTTAGCTGAACTCCAGACCTGCTAACAGGAGCCTAAGAGCCTGCCCTTCCCACACCCTTCTTCCCTTTTACAGCAGACACAGGGCACCTGATTCATCTCCAGCTGCAGCGGGCTCCAGGTGGCAGGACAGCCATCTGTAGGTGCCTCCAGGGCAGTGTCCCTGATGGGATGGGGCCAGTGACTCCTCCCTGCTGGTGGTGGGTGGTGAGTTATCTCACCGCAAAGCCCTGGGATATTGGAAACACTCTTAACTGGTTCAAGATCCCTCCTTCCTGAATATACAGTATCACTGAAATCATGAATTATAGCTCCATAGAAAAACTGGGCCACAGATGAGTTTAAAAAAAAATTCTGGTGAAAACCATGGTAAGAATTAGCACTTGCTAAGGACATACCGAATTCCAGGAACACAACTCAGTTCTTCACCACAAGAACCTCATGAAAACCCCACGAGTTAGTGAATACATAACTTGACATAAGTGGGAAACACTGAGACATCCACAATTTAACTGTCATATCAAGGATCACAGAGATTAGAGTAGAAGCTCAGATTCAAAATGAGGCTCTTAATGGTGGGAAACTCAGTAACTGGCTACTTAACGTCTTAATCATCACACTTCAAAGACCAGTTAGCAAAGCAAGAGTCATCAAAGTATGAAAATGTGACCCATGAACACAACACTTATGAAACCAGTCACTCCCCATTTAATATATGTCCAGTCAGCCCACTGACAGTTCCAGCCAACACCCTCCTGAGTCAGCTGGATGTCATAGCACCTAACAATGTCATGCAAGTACCATGTCCATCGACTGAACGGGAAATCGCTAGCGTCTGAAACAGGCAGAATTCCATGGATTGGTGAACGTAACCTTGAAGAACCACTCAAACGACACCCAGCGGGTGGTAGAGTTGCTCTGTTAATGACCGAAGCGGAGAAAGTCTACCAGGGTGAAGAACAAACAACCTTTCAAAAGAGAAAGATTTCAGTGATAAGAGGCTAGAAGAAGCCATTAGGAAACCTAGGGAAGCCCTCCCTCACGTTTTGAAAAAACTAACCTTCCCGATGGGTTTTCTGGGAGTCAAATGAGAAATGAAAGCGTGGGGCATCTCCATACCTGTGATCCTTCATTGATCAAAGTGTCCTTGTGTGGCCCATGACTGCATTTAACAAAATTTAAGTGACAGAATCTACTGTGCCACAACTTCTAGTATGAACAAAATATGTATTAATCTATTGCATAATTATTTTGACCCAAGAGCAAAATGGGACAGCTATCTGCAAAGCTGCCTTCAACACCCAAATGTGTCTCCTTTGCTGCCACAGAAAAGATCCAAGCTCATTAAACACAGCAGTGACCATCGATACACTTCCACCACTGCCCTACCACGACTGTTCTGGGTGGAAATACACAAGGGAAGAGCTCTGGTTCAAGTGCTCAGAACTCACAGTTCTTGCAAGCCACTGTTGGGGTGTGCCGTGTGAGAGCCCCACGTGCTGTAGATGCAGCAGCGTTCTGACACCAAGCAAGGAGCAGTGTGTTAATTATTAAGAAATGCCACCAACCAAAGATGGAGCAGGATGAAACCTCTGAGATGCCACCACCTCCAAAGACCAGGAAGGAAGCGCCCAGAAGCAAAAGTTCAACTCACAACTCCAAGTCAGCATCTCCCTGGAACATGTGATGCAGACAAGCAGCATGCTGGTGGAGGCGGGGGACATTCTAGAGTCAGGCCCTGAGCTCTGCGACCTTGGGCACATCATCACCCCTCTTTGAGGCTGTGTCCTCGTCTATAAAAGGGGGCTGTGGATTCCAGCCATTGGGAGAAGCCCATGGGGAGATGGGGATCACAGTCAAGTCTCAGAGCACGGAAGCTGCCAGCAGCAGGCTCAAGGGCCAAGTCAGGGCAGCACTTAACGTACCCGAGCTCCCTCTCTGAGAAGGTGTCTCTGTATCCCCGAGCAGGTCTGAATCTCCAAAACTGTGACCATAGGTTTATGCAAGTGGGAAAGGCAGCCGAGGACTCTGGAGGAAATGCAAGCAGAGCCTGGGCTCTCAGGTGCAGCAATGGTCCCGAGAAGTCCAGGCTTCTTGGTGGCAGTATTCCTCAGAGGGCAGCAAGAGAGGAATCACCTAACCTGGCATGTGAAGTCATCAGCAGGGGCGCTGGGACCATCCCTCTTGCCTGGAAGGGTGGAAAGGCTTGGGAGCCCACCCCAGTGTCCTCAGCCAACGCACGGGGGTCTGTCCTCCCCGGCACTGCTGGCCTCGCCTTTCTGTGAGGGCTCCTGGTCGCATGCAGGCTTCCTTAGCTAGGTCTTCGTCTGCTCTTGGGGAGTTCTCCTGCAGCGGGCTATCTGGTCACCATGTCTCTTCCCTCTCAACGTCTCAGCGGGAGTGCTGAGGCCAAGTACATCCGTTTCTGCCTTTCTTAATCACAGAATCCTTACAAGCCTCCACGAAGTCCACTGCACATCTAATGTCACGGCTTAGGGCTCCTGCACACACTGCAGCAGCCCAGCTAGAGGCTCCTGGGAGGCAGGGCCTGTGGCTCTCCCACAGCACCCAGCACTGGCACTCCAATGCAGCCCAGCTGCTCAGCCGCCCCTCCTCCATCATCCCTCCTCCACTCAGCTCTGTCAGCCTCCAGGAGCAACTCCTGTG
Source organism: Aplodontia rufa (assembly GCA_004027875.1). Classification (NCBI taxonomy): domain Eukaryota; kingdom Metazoa; phylum Chordata; class Mammalia; order Rodentia; family Aplodontiidae; genus Aplodontia; species Aplodontia rufa. Next base: position 42,428 of record PVKS010015860.1, read on the forward strand.
ATCTGTTTCCCTTCCACTGGGGCAAGCATCCTCCCTGCACCTCGAAGTCTTCCAGCAAGCCCCAGTATTGCTAATACTCCTCCAAGGGAACCTCCCTTTGCTGAGGGTGTCCATCTGAGTGCCTGGACACAGGAAGCTGCTTCTACACCTGTGGCATTGGATGCAGGTTGCGACCTGGGCACTCACGGCGGCAGTGGGCTCAGGGTGAACTGAGTGCTGGTAATTAGCCGATGATGTGTGCTGCAGGCCCACCAGGGATAACCAAGGGTGGGCTCCAACACTGCCAGCAAGAGAGAACAGGGCTTTCTTCCACTGCTCATGGGTGATGCACCACGGCCTGCTCTCAGATCACTTGACGAAGGCGTGGGAGCACCTGGCTGCCCAAACTCCTGCAGGCATACATGTGGCCACCAAGACCTCTTGTTTCTCCCAAATCCATTTACCATCAGCAAATGACACTGCACCCCTTTGAAGAGGAAGGGATGCTCTCCCCCATTTGAAAGACCGGTTTCCTGGAGGGAAGGAGATGAAAAATCGGCCACCCCAGGTAAGATCTGAGGCATACCAGCCTTTGATGTCCCAAAGGATAGGAGGGAATCAAAAGATCGGTCTTTCAGACACAGGCAGCAAGGACATCTGACAGCAGGATGTGGCCCTGCCTGTGTCTGAGTTGGGCAGGTTTTTCTCAGTCAGCACTGGCACTGTGGGTGCTAATGTGAATGCAGGGTGCATGCAGTACTGGCTCCTCTATCCGGACCTCACCTGCATGCACCTGCTGCATTGTGGACATCTCAGAGCCAGCACTGCCTTCTCCAAGAAAGCCCTCATCACCCTGTCCTCTCAGGTGGTGATGAATCCCAGAACCCCAGGTCTCTCTGCTGCACCCGCAGCATACCGTCACACTAGCTCTATGATGACCGTCCCTGTCTGCCTTTCTAGGGCAGGGCCTCTCTGCTTTGTGCCTCTGGTTTCCGCATCTCCTGGCACAGTAGCTCATAGGTACAAAGTGCTCGGGAGAAGTACCTATGAAAAGCATGGACTCTGGAACCAGGCTGCCTGGGTTCTAATTACAGCTGTTACTTTCTAGCTGTGTGACTCAGGCAAACGACTTAATCTTTCTGCGTCTCGAGATCTTTAATCATAGAGATAGGTTAAGGATAGTACCTACCAGATACTCAACAGAATGTATGGACACACAGAAGCTGCTGCATGAATGTTCATGGCAGCACTATTTCAATATATCCAAAAAATAAAAGTAACCCACATACTCACATACTGATGGACGGTTAAACAAAATGTGGCCCAGCCACACGAACGGAGAGTTATTCACCAATGAAAAAGAGTGAAGCATCCAAGGACCTTGAAATCGTGATGCTAAGGGAAAGATGCTGAACATAAAAAGACACAGGCGTGGTGATTCCATTTATATGAAGTGTTCAGAATTCAAAAAAATCTACAGACACAGCAAGAGGATTAGTGGCTGCCTAGGGCTCGGGAAAAGGGAGACTGGGAGAGATGCAGGATTTTTTTTGGAGGGCAAAAATATTCTAAAAGTGATTGTGGGAAAGATTACAGAACTCTGAATATACCAAAAGCCACTCAGTGATAATTTTTAAAAGGGTGAAGTATATGACATGTGAATTATATCTCAATAACATTGTTTAAAAACAAAAAAAGAATGAAAGTCACATGAAAGAACGAATTAAAACTGATTCTTCCTCTCTCTCACTCACTGTCCCTCTCTCTTAAAAAAAAAAAAAGAAGAAGAAGAAGAGGAGGTGCCAAATTGTGGTTCAATAGTAGCACACTGGGGCTGGAGTGGTGGCTCAGTGGTTACAGTGCTTGCCTTGCATGCATGAGTACGTGGGTTCAAACTCCAGCACCATGTACACAATGAAGTGTTCGAGCAACGAAAGTCCATGAAAAACTAAATAAAATTGATTCTGTCTTTCTCTCTCTCTCACTGTCCCTCTCTCTCCCTTTAAAAAAAAAAAACAGTAGCGCACTTGCTGGGCACGTCACAAAGCCCAGGGCTCAGTCCCCAGCACCTGGAAGGAAACACGAGGTACTCACAGTGTTGTGAGAAGGATTCAGTTAAATGCCTACTCATTTGTAAAGTGCTTGTTCCCTAAACTAACCACATGATAACTAGCACTCATTATATCAAGCTGAACAGTACTTTAGCGCAACCTCAGCCCAGTGAGGTAAGGATTCTGTTTTTTCCCACTTTGGAGATGAAGAAAAGGAGGCATATAGAGGTAAAGTAACTGGCCTGAGGTTACGTGGCTGGTAAGTGGCTGAACTGGTGCCCTGAACCTTCACATGTCGACAGAACACAGTCCCCAAACCCAGAGGTCCCCAACTTGAAGAAGGAACCAGTTGACAGAGAAACGAGACACATCACTGTCCTGCATCACATGGGAGATCCCTGAGGCTCCTAACTGCTCAGGTCCTCTCCTCCTAAGTGGGGGACAGCTCTCTCCCTCCCCTTCTCACCCCTCTTGGGGAATCTCATCTCTACAGGTGCCCAGCTGAAAAGCTCCCTGTCCAGTAACTTCACTTGACCTCATATCTGCCAACGGGTCTACAGTGGCTTCCCAGGTTCCTCCAATAGCCAGGACTGGCTTCTTAGCACCTCCCAGCATTTTAAATACAGGAAAAATCCCATCCTGTTCCTTCTTTTAAAAGCAAAAAT
>PVKS010015861.1:0-45108 GCA_004027875.1 Aplodontia rufa
TCCACAGATAAAAGGTGAAAGGATGGAAAAATATCTACCATGCATATGGCCCAAGAAAGCAAGCCAGTGTCACAATACTTATATCCTACAAAGTAGATTTCAAACATAAATTAATCAGAAGAGATAAAGAAGCTCACTATTAGTGGTAAAAGGAACCCTACAATGGGAAGAAATAACTATAGTTAATATTTACTCTCCAAACAACAGTGCTCACAACTATGTGAATAAATTACTTCATGACATAATTCCACTCATAGACTTCAACACTCCTCTGTCACCAATAGACAGATCATCAAAACAAAAAATCAATAAAGAAATCACCAGCATAAACAACTGCATAAATCAAATGAACTTAACAGACATATATAGAATATTCCACTCCAAGTAAGCAGAATATGCCTTCTTAGCAGCACATGGATCCTTTTCCAAGATAGATCATATTCTGGTTCACAAAAATAATCTCATTGAATATAAAAATGTAGATATTATTCCGTGTATCCTATCAGACCATAATGCCATGACCCTAGCAATCAACACCAAAAATCATAACAGAAAACACACATATTAATGGATATTGAATAATACCCTATTAAATAAAGAATGAATCCAAGAAGACATGAGAGCAGAAATCAAAAAAATTCTTGGAAGAGAATGGGAATGAAGACACAACTTATCAAACCTCTGGGACAGCATGAAAGCATTCCTAAGGGGAAAATTTATATCACTGAGTGCCCACATTAAAAATGAAGAGAGATCCCAAATAAATAAGCTTATGCTCCATCTCAAAGCCCTACAAAAGGAAGAATAATCTAACTCCAAAGCCAGCAGAAGACAGGAAATAATCAAGATCACAGCGGAAATCAATGAAATTGAGAACAACAAAAAAAAAAACAATATAAAGAATTGATGAAACAAGGATCTGGTACTTTGAAAAAATAAATAAAATAGACCCCTAGCCAATCTCACTAAAAGAAGGAGAGAAATGAAACAAATCAATAAACTTATCAGTGAAAAGGGAACGATCACCACTGCCCCCATGGAAATCCAACGAATTGTAAGATCATATTTAGAAAAACTATACTCCTTTAAATTGGATAATATGGAAGGCATGGAGAAATTTCTAGACATATACAACATCCCTAAATTGACACAGGTCAATATTGAATTCCTAAACGGACCAATAACAGGCATTGGAATCCATACAACAATTAAAAGCCTACCAAAGAAGAAAAGCCCCCGACCTGATGGTTTACCCACTGAGTTTTACTACGCTTTTGAGAAGGAGGTAACACCTGTCCTTATTAAGTTATTCCAAGAAATTGAAACAGAGGTAACTCTCCTAAACACTTTTTATGAAGCAACCATAACTCTGATACCAAAACCCAACAAGGACACATCAAAAACAGAAAACTACACAGCAATATCCATGATGAACATGGATGCAAAAATCCTTAATAAAGTTCTAGAAAACCTTATTCAAAAACATATCAAGAAGATAATTCATCATGATCAGGTGGGCTTCATTCCAGGTTTGCAGGCCTGGTTCAACATATGCAAAACAAGTATTGTAATTCATCACTTAAACAGAATTAAGGACAAAAGCCATATGATCATCTCTACTGATGCAGAAAAAGTGTTAGATAAAAATCCAGCACCCATTTATGCTCAAAACTCTAGAGAAGATAGGAATCAAAGGAATTTATCTACACTACATAAAGGCTATATATGTTAAACCCTTGGCTAGTATACTACTAAAAGGAGAAAAGCTGAAAGCATTTCCACTGAACTTGGGAACAAGACAAGGCTGTCTATTCTCACCACTTTTATTCAATATAGTTTTTGAAACCCTAGCCAGAGCAATCAGACAAGAGAAAGAAATCAAAGGGATAATAATATATAGAGAGAAAGTCAAACTCTCCCTTTTTGCTAATGATATGATTCTTTATCTGGAAGATCCAAAAACCTCCACCAGAAAACTGCTTGAACTCGTAAATACATTTAGCAAAGTGGCAGGCTACAAGATCAATACCCATAAATCAATAGCTTTCCTGTGCACTAACAATAATAGGGCAGAAGAAGAAATCAGGAAATTGGTCCCATTCACAATATCCTTGAAAAGAATAAAATATTTGAGAATTAATGTAACAAGGGACGTCAAAGACCTCTACAATGAAAATTATCGGACATTGAAAAATGAAATCCAAGATGACCTGAGAAGATAGAAAGATGTTCCATGCTCTTGGTTAGGCAGAATTAGTACAATAAAAATGGCCATTCTGCCAAAAGCTCCCTATAAATTTAATGCAATCCCTATTAAGATACCTATGTCATTCTTTACAGACATAGAAAAAGCAATTCTCAAAATCATTTGGAACAATAAGAAACCTAGAATTGCCAAAATACTACTAAGCAAGAAAGATGAAACAGGAGGTTTTGCCATACCATACTATAGAGCTGTAGTAACAAAGACAGAATGGTACTGGTATCAAGATAGGAAAGAAGACCAATGGAATAGAAGAGAAGACCCTGAAACAAACCCTTAAATCTTTAAACATCTGATTTTTGACAAAGGGTGACAAAATATTGCATGGAAGAGAGACAGCCTTTTCAGCAAATGGTGCTGGACAAACTTGACAGCCACTTGCAGAAAGTTGAGATTAGACGCATATCTTTCTCCTTGCATGAGAATCAAATAAAAATGGATCAAGGAGCTAGGAATTAAACCAGCTACCTTGCAACTGATGGAAGACAAATTAGGTCCAACACTTCAGCATTTGGGAGTAGGCAAAGACTTTCTCAACATGTCTCCTAAAGTGAAGGAAGCAAAGTCAAAAATCAGTGATTGGGATGCCATAAAGCCGAAAAGCTTTTGCACTGCCAAGGAAATAATCAGAAGAGTCAAGAGGTTTCCTACAGAATTGGAGAGAATCATGGGCTGCAATTCCTTTGACAGGGGCCTCATATCCAGAATCTACAAAAATCCTCAAAAATCTCAACTACAAAAACACAAACAACCCAATCAATAAATGGACCAAAGAGCTAAATAGAAACTTCTCAACAGAGGACATTGATCAAGCCAATGAATACAAGAGAAAGTGCTCTAAATCACTAGCAGTCAGAGAAATGCAAATCAAAACTACATTAAGGTTTCAATCCATGCCAGTCAGATTGGCAAAAATGAGGAAAAGAAACAATAATAGATTCTGGAGGGGCTGTGGAGAGATAAGAACACTAGCACATGGTTGCTGGAACTACAGACTGGAACAGCCCCTCTGGAAAGCAGTGTGGAGAATCCTCAAAAAATTAGGGATAAACACACCATATGATCCAGCTATACCTCTCCTGGATATTTTTCCAGGGGTGTTAGAATCAGCACGTTACAGTGACACACAGCAAAATCCATGTTCATAGCAGTTCAATTTGTAATAGCAAAATCATGGGACTAACCCAGACACTCCTCACTGGATGAATGGATCCAAAAATTGTGAGATATATATATACATATGTGTATATATATATACACATACATATATATATATATATATGTATATAATGGAGTTCTACTCAGTAATTTGAAACAATGATATTGCAGCCCTTGAAGATAAATGGTTGGAGATGGAAGAAATTATGTTGAGCCTAACACAGAGAGTCAAGGGTCAAATGTCTTCACTCATCTGTGGAGGCTGGAGCTAGACCCAGGCCTGTGTGAAAGGTGATCAACCTCATGTATTAGACCCAGCAAAGGTGTAGTAAAATATAACCTAGGGCATTCATAGATATGTATTGGGAAGGAGGGGCAAGGAGCAGTGGGGGAGGGGAAAGGGTGGAAGAATAGGGTGACATCTAGGGGGTAAATCTAATTTAAGAATATATACATATTATATTGTTACTTTGGATGCATTTTTGATTGCACCATAACTATATTTCTTAACTTTAAAAAACTTAAAAAAATACATAGTACCTCTGAGGAAACCAATTAGTGTTATTTTCTTTGGAGAAGAAAAGCAAATTGAAGAGATTCTTCCGTCTGTTTACATGACACATTAGTATATATACTAATATGTTAGCATTAGCACATAGTAACTGGAACTGGAACTTACTCTAAATTGCAACTTCTTAACTATAATGGATTATTAAAATGAAAAGCTGTTACCTTTCATAATAGAGATATTGATAGATGAAATCTTATATTGTGCTTTGGATAAACCTGAGATTGATGAGATTTCAGACCATTGAAATGTCTTTTCTGTTATATTCAGAACCATTTAAATAAAAAAAAAAAAGTTCTGTGCAGGTGAAGATGTATGGTGCTGAAAGACCAGGGGATTTTCTTGGTAATAATGATGAATAGATCCAGTGCATAGTTATTGGGTATTGTTCTGGAGTCATCAATCACTGTTAAATATTTCATTTGTCTGAAATAAAACACAACATTATCAAAAAAATACTTGAGTGCACACCACCAATTATCTTTTATTTAAATGACAAGTTACTTACTAATGTCCTTTCAGAGTAAATAGCTGTTGTTGATGCTGGGTCATTGTAAAAATCACACTTGCTGCTCAATCATTTTCCCAAGCCCATTTTTTCCCTAAAGTTACCCCCAAAATCTTCCTTGAACCCTGGACAGATGATGGGGAAAGAATACAAACAGAAGAAAGAAGCATGCAGTAGGAAAGATAATGAGCAAAAAAAAAGGAATATAATGGTGACTTCCTAGCCCATAAACTGAGGTTACACGCTATTTTCCACTGTAGACCTGCCTGAAATTTACCAATCCTGAGAATATGTCCCTATCTTTAAAGGTCCAGACTAATCTTACCTACTAATATGTCATACTGCTTTATTAAGCATTTGTCTTTACAAAACCAAATCCATTTCACTATTTTCCATAACACAAATCCAATTTCACTTCAGCCATGGATTTTACATATACGCTCCCTGATACTTAATGCCTTAATTTACTGTGTAATTAGGGTGACACAACATATTCTGAGAGACCTTTCACAAACAAGTTCTGATATATTGCTCATCATGCTGTTGAAAACAAAATCAATAATATAAACGATCATCAGTTCAGGGTGCTCTGAACTAGTCTACTGCCCTGATTGGTATTAGTTTGCAAGGTGAGCTTGCTTAGCATTAGTTGACAAAAATCACCATAAACACAATTAGTAATTAAAATATTTCAAAGGAAGTAATTCCAGCAAGTCATGGTTTTATCTCAATAATAACTTGGGCTGTATAGTGTTTCAAGTTTGTTTGTGTTTTCTCTCCATTGCAGTCCATAAAGCATTTTTAAAATTCTCAAACCATGTCTCTTCTTTCTTCTTAAACATCACCAGTTGCCTTTAATTTGACCGGTATATTTTGCCTTGCTAAAGTGCTTCATCAAAACACACATTGAAATCTCTGGGACATTATATAGTGCTTCTTGATTACTTAGTGCTACTGCCAGCCTTCTGGTTATCTTTCCTCCTTTCTATAAGAATAGCAAGAACACAGCTGCGTGGTGATGTGGATTTTAGTTAGGAAGCATCGCTGCAGTCTTTACATTCATCTGAGGCTTCCAGCTGACACATGCAGGTGTTTCCGCTATCAGGTGTTCTGTTTCCCAGGATTCACTGCAGTGTGATACAAATGAAAGGAACATTATGGCAGCAGAAATTATTTTGCATTAAACATTTAAATATTAACAACAATGTGTCCCTTCAGGAGCCTGTTATATCTGTTATTCTTTCCTGAGGAAGGCTTCTTTCACTCACCATAATTCCCTCCATATTCATGCAGATTTTTGCATCAGTCAATATTTCATTTTATTATTGAGTATTATTCCATGGTATGGATGCATCAGTTTAAATGTTCTTTTGCTGAGGGGCATCTCTATTATTTATCGGTTTTGATTCCTATGAATAAGGTGACAATAAATATTCATGTACAAGCTTTATGTGAACATAAGTTCCAGGAGTACAGTTACTACGGTACTTGGTAGTTACGTGCTTAGTTGCTAAAGAAACTGCGAAAGTGTTTTCCAGCATGGCTGTATTAATTTGCATGCACAACAGCAACACCTCAGTGATCGGTTTCTCCAAATTCTCATTGCATTTGGCTTGTCAATATATTTTATTTTAGCTATTTTGGTAGATGGGTAGTGATTTCCCATTCTGGTTTTAATTTGAATTTCCCCAATGAATAGCGAGGTTGTGTTAGTCAGCTTTTCGTCTCTGTGACCAAAATGCCTCCCAAGAACAACTAACTGACAGGAAGAAAAGCTTATTTTGTTTCATAGTTTCAGAGGTCTCAATCCATGGTAGGCTGACTCCATTGCTGTGGGCCAAAGATGAAGCGGAAAATCATGGTGAAAGGAAAACTGCTCAGTTTACCACAGTTGTGAGGCAGTGAGCACAGACCATGCAGTCCTCAAGAGTGTGGCCCTAGTGACCTACTTCCTCCAGCTGCACCCTGACTGCCTACAGCTGCACCCTGACTGCCTACAGCTACCACCCAGTATAGTAGTCCTTTCACATCATTAATCCATCAAGTGGATTAATCCACTTAGGTTACAACTCTCCATCAAATCATTTCAATTCTGAACATTGCTTAATTAACTAATGCATGACCTTTGAGGGAACATCTCATATCCAAACCACAGCAGAGATCAAATATCTTTTTGTTTTATCATTCACAATCTGTACACACTCTTCAGTGAGACATCTCTTCAAATCTTTCACTTATTGATTTTCTAATTGGGTTATTTATTTCTTTTACTGAAAAGATTTGAGAGTACTTTATATGTTCTTAATAATATTCTTTTTCATAAATGTCATTTACAAATATTTTCTCATGCCATAAGTTGACTTTTTAAATTTATTTTAAATGATACAGAAAACATAAAAATTGTATGTTTTAATGGTGTGATGTGATATTTTAATGCATGTATACATTGTGTAATTAAATCAAACATATCTACCTTCTCAAACATTTACTGTTTCTTTATGGTGAAAACTTTAAAAATCTTTCTTCTCACTTTTTGAAGTGTGCAGTGCACATTTGTTTACTATATTCACTCTGATGTGCAAGAGTATCCTAGATGTTCTTACTCTTACCTATCTGTAGCTAGTCCCCATTGATCACATTTTCTTATTCCTTTCCCCCCCTACTTGCACCTGTTCTGCTGTCTACCATTCTCCTCTCAATTCTTTTGGAGTCAACCTTTATATATTTCACATATGAGTTAGACCATGTAGTATTTAGATTTCTGTAACTGGCTTATTTTGTGTAACGTGATTTCCATTTCTATCCATGTTGTCATGAATAACAGGATTTTGTATTTTTTAATGGCTAAATGATATTCTTTGTGGATATTCCCATACTCTTTATCCATTTATAAGTTGATGAACACTTCTTAGTTGTTGTGAACATTGCAGCAATAAACAGTGGTCATTTTAGCAGACTGATTTCACTTCCTTTGCATATATACCCAGTAGCATGTTTACTGGATTATATGGTAGATCTATTTTGAAATTTTGTACCCATGCTGTGTTCCATAATGGCTGGACTAATTTACATTTCCATCAACAGAGTACAAGGTTTCTCTTCTGTCCATATATTTGCCAGCACTTTTTATCTTCTGTTTTTTTATAACAGCCATTCTTCAGAACTGAAGTAATGCCTTGTTGTGAATTGGATTTGCATTTCTCAGCTTATTAATGATGTTAAACATTTTGTTTTGGTACTAGGGATTGAACCCAGAGATGCTTAACAACTGAGCCACATTCCCCAGCTCATTTTTTATTTTTTGAGACAGCATCTCACTAAGTTGCTTAGGGCATCCTAAAGTTGATGAGGCTGGCTCTGAACTTACAATTCTTCTGCCTCAGCCTTCCTTGCTGCTAGGATTACAGTCTACCACTGTGCCTAGCTAAGCTAGTTTTCATATGCCTGTTGGACATTTGTATGTCTTCTTTTGAGAACTATTTAGATCTGTTGTCCTCTGTCCTTCCAAATGGGATCACTATATTGTCCAGGTGTACTTCAAACTCCTAGGCTCATGAGATTCTACTGCCGCAGCCTTCCAAGTAACTGGAACTACAGGTGTGTGTGTCACTACCCCCAGCTTACTGATGTTTAATTGTTTTTTGTTTGGTTTTTACTGTCAAGTTTTTAGAGTTACATATATATCCTGGATATTGAACTGTTGTCAGATATATAGTTTGCAAATACTTTTCTCCCATGCTGTATGTTCTTCTTCACTTTAAGGACCCTTTATTTTGTTGTGCAGAAATGTTTTTGTTGGCTGTAACCCTATTAGGCTGTTTGCTTTTGTTTCCTTTGCTTTGGGCCTCTTGTCCAAAAATACCCTGCCCAATTAAAGGTCTTGAACTTTTCCCCTTGTTTTCTTCTTCTAGTTACAATGTTCAGGACCTTATATTGAAGGTTTTAACCCAGTTTCACTTGATTTTTGTAACTGTCTATTCATCTTCTTAACATTATTGCTTACCTAGTAATATTTCCTTTTGTTTAAGAGAAGTTCCAATTGCCTGTCTTCCTTTTAATATATTAAATTTTTGTTGTTAAGCCTACAATTTATTTAAATACAATTGGTCCTGAAGAATCACTCCTAGGTTTTATTTTTCTGAACTTTTTGAAGAATTATATTTTACCTTTAAGAGTATGATTCATTTTATTTTTTCAACAGTATGAGACTTGAGTTTAGTTTTTGTTTTTGTTGTTTTATCTGTGAATGGGATGTGCAGCCATTCCAGCTCCATTTCTTGAAATGTTATCCATAATATCCTGAACATTTTTTACATTTTTGAGAAATCATTGGACATCTCCATTAATTCTCTGTTCTTCCATTGATCTATTTATTTTTGTTTCACTAATATCATTTTATGAAATGTTTAAAATTGTGTTGACTGATTCCTTCTACTTTATTTTTTAAAATTTGTTTTAACTATTATGTTTCCTATGCTTTTCCATATAAATTTTCAAATAATCTCATCAAGGTAAACATAAGAAAAACTTGCTGAGGTTTTGATGGGAATTTGTCAATTGAGGAGAACTGAAATAGTTTCAATTGAGTTTTCCAATCATTTGACACAGTATGTCTCTACATTTATTTAAAACTTTGAGTTTTTTCATCAGTGTTATATGGTTTCCTGCACACAGGTTTTATGCATGTCTGTTCCATCTACATCTGGTATTCATTTCATTTGGAGGTTGACTTGAAATAGGTTTGCATTTTTAATTTTGGTTCATTGTTAGTTTATAGAAATATGATTACCTTTACATATTATCTGGTAACCAGTTATCTTACTGAACTCATTCATTAGTTCAGGAGCTTTTTAGCTACTCCTTAGAATCTCTATGTAGTCAGTCATATTATGTATGCAGTAGGACAGATTTATTCTTCCTTTCCTATCTGAATGCTAGTGAGATAATATTTCCTTATTATGCTAGTGAGAGTTTCCTAAAATATGTTGAATAAAAGTTGCGAGAATGGACATTTGTCTTGTACAAGATCTTGGAGGAAAGCATTAAATCTTCCAGATTTTCTGATATTTATATCTGAGCATTATGGTTAACATTTTGTCCATTTTTAATAGCCTTTTCAATCTCAAGGCAGATCAAGTAAAGGCTGAACTGGGAATATATTGCTTCCATGCATAAGCTTTGAGGTTAATCAGAATTAGCTGTGATTTCCCATACTATTCCTTCCTACCAATGTTACCTTGAGCACATTTCCTAACCCTTCTAAGCCTCAGTTTCTTTTTCTGCAGAAATGGTACAATGCATTCATCATTCAGTAAATTTAAATTTAATGTTTTGAAGACTGCATAATAAAGTACCTACCCATCTTACAAAGCTCTGGAAACTGAATGAGATAATTCTAGTACAAGTCTCAAGGAATATGGAAGGAATTTTTACTTTAGCTATCATTGTAGATATCACCAGACCAAATCTTGTCAAATGAGATTCTCCTATAAAAGGCATTTGTTTAGATCACTCATTCCAATATAGCAAGGAAAATGATCTTGTCCAGTCCCAAGGGATATTTGGCCATGTTTGGAGCTCTTTATTTCTGGTTGCCACAACTGTCTGTGGGAGAGTGTATTATTGGTATCTAGGTGATAAGAGGACAAGAATGGCCCTAAGTATCCTACAATACACAAGAACATCTCCCCAGTACCATGGGGTTATTAGTAATTCCCAAATGTTAATAGTGCCAATATTGACAAATCCTTGTTTGGATAGATAGAGGTCTGTGTGTGACTATGTTAAAACTTGCTTACAGTTTACCAGTGAACTTCCATTTTCTTTATCTTGACCTAACCCTACCTCTTATTTGATTGGCTGCCTCAAATTTAGAACAATCATTAGTGTGGCATCCTTTCAGTTATATATTAATTTATACTCATAGATCTAAATTGGGTCACCAGCAGAGAATTAATATTTGCATGCTTGGAACTTGGGAGTAACTCCATGTCACTACTATACATCCCTGATATCATCAAATAAACTTCACAACTCATTGATTTTACATGTTTGATCTTAAATGCCAATTATTTTTAAATTGATACTTTTCTTTATGCCCCTTTCAACCAGTCCTCATAATTAAGTATGTGACACTCCATTTATCAGTAATTCAGTAACAGTGCTAGAAAATTGTTCTTCTGCTTTGCAAAATGTATAAGTCTATTTTTATAAGCTTAAACCAATAGTATTTTCTGTTAGAAGTACCCCAAATATATATATATATAATATATATACATATATTATATATGTATATATACGTATATATACATATATAATATATGTATATATTATATATAATGTATATATTATATATATAATATATGATAACCTTATCTTGATATTGAGATCAACATTTGAAAGATGGACACAAAATTAATGAGTTTAATTCATACTGAGGAATATAAGTGAATATAAGTATGTTCTGAGTACAACTTCTGAAGGTAAAGCTAGAAATATTCAGAAGTTAGTTCTACATCATATTGTAACTAACACCTTAATATCAAAGCTAAACCAGCAAAGAACTTTATCTTCCAGTGACATTCATATGGTTAGAGTGCGCTTCCATTTGAGTGACAATATTTTAAGGGTATACTCTATTTCAAAAATTCTGTTTCAAAGGCCTACTTTGAGTCTGAATTCCCTCCTCAGTAGTAGGACTACAGGTTCTTTCATGTGAGACTATTACAAGATAATGCAGCATGATCACTATAAGAAGCAACACACCAGAACTTTTCATTAATTCTCACGTTAAAGTAGCATCTTAGCATCTGGGTCTGAAGGGACCAAAAAATCACAGCCATCTTTTCCCCACAGCTCAGGAGCAGATGGAGATGAACACATTAGCTTCTATTCTGCTTTGTTCCATCCTTTAAAAAATGTATATACTTATGGGGTATTTGACATTTTATTATATATGTTGTGGGATTGCTAAATCAAGCTAACTCACATATATTTCTCACACATACTTATCATTTTTTTGTGGTGAAGCCATTTAAAATCTATTCTCAGCATTTTCAAGTGCACAGTGTGTTGTTATTGATGAGAGTCGCCATGATATACAATAGATCTCTTGGGCTTATTCCTGTTTTCTAACTTGTCAAATGGATTAGAGAATAGGGGCTATATATTTGACATTATAGAACTATTGGATGTGTTTCTTCCTATGCTGCAAGATGATTCCAGATATAGTCTACAATGCAGACCCCTACCTGGCAAGCTGCAAGAGGAATCGCTGCCTTACTTCACATGCTTTACAACAAGACAAGAGGGCCAGGTAACATAAGGAAGGACTAAGTGGTTTACAGAGACTATAAGTGTAAGAAGTCTCCAGAAAAAAAACAAGAGCATGGTCTCCGTAACCACTGACATTGGAAATGGTACTACAAACTTTAGAAGCAAGAATCAGTACAAGAAAGTGCATTTTGACTTAGGAAAAGTTATGGAGGAAGCAGAATAAACCAAAAAGAAGAGCCCCATTTTTAGCCTTCATGACTGAGATCTTAATGAATCCCTTAAAAAGAGAGTCCTCTTGTGTGATTCTATAGTTAAGATGAATAAAGTATTTGGGGAGGTGAGCATCCAGGTGGACCTAGAAGAGATCAGAAACAGATTGAGGACAGGAGGAGACCAGAGTGAATTTGCAAATGACAAAGACAAGGCCAGTTACTTTGTCCTGTGAATCAGGTCTCCCTTGCAAAACACAGTGCAAGACTTGAACCTTAACCAGGAAACAAAATGAATACCTGGGTCACCTCTCTCAAGGAAGGTTTAGGCTAATCCTATGAGGTTGTTTGCTTCTATCCATGCCAATGGAATATATTGCTTCCATGTGTTTTAAAAAGTACCTTAAAAGCTACTATGATCAATTTATTAAAAGCCTTCAATGTGTAACATGTGGTGGCTCTTGTGTCACCAATCTTTCACGTTCAGTCCTTTCTTTGGCATTAAAATTATGGAGTTTTGAATCATCAAGGCCTGGAAAACACAGAGAAAATTTATGTCTGGACGGTGAAGAAAGGCAGCTTGAGAAACTAGCCAAGGCTGGCTTTTTCTCAGGATAAGAAACACAGTGAGGGTCCAGTGACTAGCAGGAAACAGTGATCAGCACAACATTTGCTCTGGTGGACAGCAGTTGAAGTAGACAAGGGCATCCAACAGACAGAATGATCCGGAGAAAAGCGGGATAGCAGAGGCAAATTTTTTTCTCAAAGGTTGAGTGTCTTAGGCACAATTAATAATTTCTTCTCTGTTTTCATCTTTGACTGAGATTTTGGTTTACCCCTTTTGATAATGTTACTTTTAGGCTATTTTATAAAATGATGCCACCATATAAAATCCACTCATTGCCAATTAGAAAAAAACATGCTCAAGTAATATTACTAAGCATTGATTTGGAAAGGAAACATTTTTATGCATGAATTCTAAAATATCTGAAACTAAACTAAGTGTAGAAAGCAAGCTCTAATTTAATGGACATTTTTTTGCAGGAAAGATGAAGTAAGTTTTCACTGTTGTTTGCAAGATGAGAAAGAGAGTTGTTCTTATTAGCTGCAGGTAAAGAGAGAGTCCTCATAAGGGGCACATTTGATAACTTTTTCTGGCAATGAAGAGTTTCCAGGCACCCCTCTGGCTTGTGTATGAAAACTCATAAGGAAGTTGAGCTTTCCTGGGTGAGAAAACAAGGTTTTCCCGCAGCTTCTTATATGTGAGATATTTTAAATGCTTACTGGTAAAGAGCTGAACTGTTTTGCTTATAATTTTATTTGTGGTCACTTTGTGAAAGATGAAGTGAGAAGAATTCTAGGTCAAGATTTCCTCTTTTCCCTTAGGTACAAAGATAAAGACATGACTAGATCACCCTAGATTCAGTTATTCTCCAAGAAGAATTAGCAGAAATTGTGATGCAGATATGTGCTGCCAAGACAGCAGTTCTGGGCCTGTGTGGGTGGGTATAAAATCAGCACTAAGATTTGCAAAACTTTTAAGTAAAAAATCAGCACTAAACTTACAGTTTCCTGGGGCAATGGATAATTCAGAGCCCCGTATATCAATCTGGAATAGACAATGGTTACATCACTTGGAATAGGTAAGGATTTTGCAGGGAAACAGACTAGCAAAAGTATGGCAATCTTTTGGGATACCTAATAATTCGAATATTTTTATTAGTATTAGTTCTAAGAATGGAAAATTTCATATATTTGTCTGCTGGAAGATTTTGAGAAACTTAAGGAAAGAAACTGTGCCCTAACTTTTTGCAGTGAAATGCCAGGCTCATATCCTGGTGTATAGTTAGAGCACATTAAGTATTCGTTGAGGAAATGAAATTATAAAGCAACTGTAGAATATGACCTCTGGGTCGGATATGATAAGTCAGCACTATTCAATAGAAATTTCGGTAATGATGGAATTTTTATAAACTGCCAAAGTGGTTAGCTGGTAGGCACATGAAGCAATGAAGCTATTCAGCACTAGTAAAATTGAGGAATAATTTTATCTCATTTTAATTAATTTAAATATAAAATTGAATAACCACATGTTGGGTAGTGTGGTGTTCACTTTACAAAAGATTTAAGGGAACAGAATATGCTGGTTTCTAACTGGCTATTTTAATAATCCTTGACATTATCTAACTCCCCTTCCAATTTATCATCTTTCTTTCATCAATTAAAAAAATTCAAAGAGGGATTGGAGCTGTGACTCAGTGGCTATGGCACTTGCCTGGAACGTGTGAGTATGCCAGTTTGAACCCCAGCACTATGTACACAAGGAAGTGTCAGAGCAATGAAAGCCACATGAAAACAGAATGAAATTGATTCTTTCTTTCTCTTTCACTGTCCCTCTTTCTTTGAAAATACAAATAGAAAAAATTGGTCTTATATTTCATATTAGTGAAAAATGACCAGTCTTATCCTTGACATTCTATGAGTAAACATCACTTCTCCTTCTTAAAATCACTGTCTATGCAGCCAAGCATATGGGAGAATACTAAGCATGTAGACCTGCTGGAATTCTGGGTTTGATAAGTACTTGCAGAGTAATAGTGAGGATGTTAAGACTCCTGATTCTCAGTTTCCTCCTCAGTGAAATGAGGTTTTGATGTGTAAATCATAGGTTGGTGAGAGGGTTGTAGACATTTTTCATAGTTCTGATTTCAATGCTTGATACATAAAAGATAGTGGTATCTGCTACTACTGCACTTGTTAAGGTTAAGACAATGTGCTAGGAGATGCGAAGATATGGAAAGTTATAGCACTATCAATATCCTTTCTATCCTTCATCAATATGTCCTCCACGTTCCTGATAGGGAGATGATGGGCCCTTCTATCAGGCCATGCATGATTTTGAGGTCCCTTACTTATTTTTTAAGATTTCTAGCACAGAACCTGGTACTTAATAGTGCATTAAAATGATTACTGAATTTGAATGTTATACTCATACAGTTTTCAGTGCTGCTCCTGAAAGAAAGCAGTGTCCTTATAATACACAACAAGCAGCAATAGTTACAAAAGAAAAGATGTATAGAAGATGTAATAGAACAGATAGCCCATTAGCTATATTAACACTCATTTCCCATACAAACCACACACACACACACACACACACACACACACACCCCTAAATAAATAATATAGGAAAAAATTTAACTATAAATAGCAAAGATCCATGCAAAGAAAATGATCAAATCTATACAAATGTATATGTTATCAAATATATAAAGAATATTTGAATTAATGGAAGGGCATGTCTTGTTTCTGGATGAAAAGGTTAAATATTGTACAGAAGTATAATCCGTTTCTAAGTCAATGGTTTGTGGAGAATTTTCAGGAAATTTTTGAAAAATGAGAATAATAAGTCTAACCTATGAGATATTGAAACAAATTGCAGAAGTGCAAAGAGGAAACCAATGCCACGTAGGCACAAGAATAGACACATAAGTGGAATATAATAGATGCATTCAAAACATTCCTGTCTAAAAATTAGTTTAAAATAGGAAAAGGGTCATGTGCATGGGGACGATACCACTTTAGCAACTCAACTCACAAAGGATAACAAAACTAAATTGTAGACAGGATAAGAGGTTATACAAAATGGCACTGCTATGGCTTGAACATGAGATGTCCTCCAAAGCTCATGTGTGGCAGTTTGGGAAGGCTGAAGTAAAATGATTGGGTTATCAGAGCAGTAACCCAGTCAGGGATTAACTGGCAACTGTAGGCTGGTAGTGTGGCTGGAGAAGGTGGGTCTTTGGGCGCATGCCTTTGGGTATAGATTCTGTATCTGGCATGGAGTTTCTCTCTCTGCTCTGCTTCCCCATGTGATGCCTTGAGCTCCTGCTCCCTGGAGCCACACCTGCCATGATGTTCAGCCTCACTTTGAGCCCTGAGGAGTGGATCAGGCCTTTTCTGAATATAGACCTTTGAAACCCTGAGCCCCTAAATAAATGTTCTCCTTCTAAAATTATTCTTGTCGGGTCCTTTAGGCACAGCAGCGAAAAACTCAGACACCAAAACACAAAATGAAAGCATTGATTACCTGGAATGGAGAATGGAATATTCAACGCTAAAGAAAGCAAAACATGTCGATGAAAATTATATGTGTACAGTCTTTTAACTTTTCGCCAGCATAAACATTTGAACAAAATTTAATTACAGGTTGTAAACTGCAAAACGTCCCAGAAGCACAATCAGAGCAAACTTCCTGTAGCACTGCACTTAGGAATTCTCCACCTGAAAACCTTTGTTTGAATGCTGCTCAGGATGCAAGTAGCTATTCAACCGTGGGCTTGATTAATTCAGTCAGATTTATTTTTCTTGTATTTCAAATGAAAGTATGAAGTAAATAGACCTCACAGGATTAACATGACAAATTAAATGTTTGTAAAACATCAGCGTATTACCTAAAAGATAGTGAAGTGTTCAATTAATGTAGCTTAGAAATAAAACTGGGGTATATCCTTGATATACAGTTTTATGGATTATAGCTATCATTCTTCATTTTTCTGTTATGAAATTTGAAAGTATTCTTCCAAGATGGTTATTCCCTTTATATCAAATCTACCAAATTTCCCATGCACGCCTCCTGGGTTTTCCATCTTCTTGAGAAAATGTTTTTTCCTCATTTTCAAATTCATTCAATTGATTACAAAATATTCTCCTGTATTTTTATTTAACATTAGGATTTTTAATTTATATGAATTTTATTTTTTAACATAATGGACCATAAATGATCTGATTTCATTCCCTTTTAAATGGTTAACTGATTTTCACAGTACTCTTCACTGAATATTCTATCCTTCCACCAATTTTTGAATGCCATTTAGTCAAGATGACATATTAATATTTTATAGGTCTTTTCATTGATCCCTCAGCCAACCTCCCTGCTTTAATTAACATAACTTTATGTTCTCTTATCATTTAGAACATTGTTTTCTACTGAAAACTTCAGTCGGTTAATATTGTCTCTTCTGTGTGAATTTTAGCATCAACAAATAAGGTTCTATAACTATAATGTTCAGAGTTTGATAGGAACACTTTTAAATTTATCAGTTAATTTGAGAAAAATGTATATACTGCTGAAAAAAATTTTTAAGTCTTAGGATTTTATACATTTCTATAATTATTGAGTTATTTTTAGCACAAAACACTTAATATAACTTTCAATTTTCTTCATTCAAGTATCATACATTGCTTTCTCACTTCCCTCTGAAATATTTTATGCTGTATTGTTGTTGTTATTTAAAATGATGCTCTTTTTCCCATTAAATTTTCCAACTGAGTGTTCTTGCTTTACTGAAAAGGTCTTGAGTTTGGTGAATGAACCATCTTCCTCAATAATTTTATTACTTTCAGTAGCTTTCAGTTGATCCATATGGATTTTCCTATTAGATAATTTTATCATTTGCAAATCTTAACAGCTTTTCCCATCTTCTCCAGTATTTATACCTGCATTTACTCATTTCCTTTTTTCATTAAACATGTTTTAGGACCATGTAATCATATAAAAAAGAAATTCCATAACCATTAGTAGTCAAAATTAAAGTACTGTAAGGAAATGTGTTTTGAAATGTTATTCATTGTTTAAAAGAAAATGTGAAATACATACCAAATGGAATAAGATGTTGTCTTAAAACAGAACAAAATTATCATTTGTGAAAGCATGCATACCCGGGAAACATTCTCCCTTCCTCCTGCCCCTCACCTGTCATCTGCCCCATGCCTGAGTTCCCAGCAATCTTTTATCTATTTTCTGTCTCTGCATATTTGCCTTTTCCAGATGTATTTTTAAAATATTCCTCTAACTCTAATTTTGTATCTTTCACCAAACATCATCCTCTCTTCCCCACCAATCATTCCAGCCTTCAGTAACCACCATGCTACTCTTTACTTCTATGGAATCAACTTTTTCAGATTCCACGTAAAAATGAAATTAAGCAAAATTTGTCATTCTGTGCCTTGTTTATTGTGTACAATTTTTAATTTTAAACTTCTCTTAGTAAATTACTTTTGCATTCTTCTTAATCCTGTTAGCTTTTCCTCTCTCTAACTTCAAATTCTTTCCAATGAACTATTAGTTTTATTCTTTCTATGATTTGTTCTGATTTAGTGTTGTTTCTTACAGTCCCTTTTTTTTCTGGTGTTTCATTGCTTGTTGGCTGTTATAGCTGTACTTACCAACTCAGATAAAACTGAAACAAACTCATGTTATTCTATGATTTTAAAAATAAGCTTATTTTCTTTTATATATTTTTACACAAATAGTTGAATATTTAAATGAAATAATATAAATTACAATTAAGGAATAATATTTCATAAATTTATTTCAAATCCACTCACATATGAGTTAAAGTCAGAGCTTATCCACTGATAAGAAATAATTAAAATGAAAAATTTCTCCAAATGTTCATGAAAGGCCATTCATTTTGGGGTGCGGGGTTGGTACACCAGTTTCAAAAAAGGACACACAATATTTTAATTACTTCTATTACACATCACCATCAAAAGCAGATGTGGATTGAAGGAAAGAATCCCAGAAAGGGAAAAATGCAGTTCGCTCAACAGACAAAACTGAAACATAATGTATGCACAGAGCTAATGTTGCAATAGGGGTGGGGTGAGGTTGGAGGACAAGCTTCTTATCCTAACAGTCCCCACCAGGTGACAGTGCAATAATCTTGTACAACACAGGTTAAGTGGCAGCCTTCAAGATTTAAATGCCCAAAATGACCATGTTCCTAATAAATGAGTTACTAGTACAGAGCTCTCAGATTGCCAGCCTCGTATTCTTGGATCCCAGCTATGAAACCTCACTCTGCCAAGGTCCAACTTCAGTTAACACTATTTGGTAGAAGTCTTTCCCGCTGAGTTTAATACGAAGGGGATGTTTCCAGGTCCTGTGATAGGCAAGAATCTTCAGAACCACAGCAACCATGCCAGAACTCTCCCATTTAGTTTGATCCTGATCTGGGAGATTAAGCTGGCAGAACACCAAGGCATAGTTACTTCCATCAGCTGACTGGTAACCTCTCCCTTTGAGACACTGAAAACTTGAGGCCACCTCCACTTGATGGGAGACCTCAGTTTTTAAAGATCATTTTCCTATTGGTGCTATTTTTTCTGACGTGACTTTTCAATCTGCTTAGAATCTATTTGAATGCTAATATTGCTATTCTATGTTTAGTCATTTCCTTTACTTTGACATCAATTTAAACTTCATTCTATGTTGTTATTGTCTAATTTACTTGATCATCCCATTGCCTGAAATAGTTATCTTTGAGGAAAAAAAAATCATAATTACTAATGCCAAGGTCTTCACCTTTAACTATAATTACATTGCATTTTCTTCATTCTGCCTTCACTTTTATTTTCCATGAGTTTTTTTAATGTTCTTTTTGGTCCTTCTTTCACCCACTTTGATGCTGAAGAGTTCCTTAAAGTCTTATCGTTATTATTATTCTCACTTCTAACTCTATATCTTTTCCTAAATAATTTCATGTAGTTCTACATATTCATCCCTTATTACAATAAATATAACTTTCAGAATTTCATTTTGAGCCTTTAACTCCCCCAACCTCTAAATGCATATATTATATGGAAATTGCTTATCTATGTATACCTTGATTCCCATAGAGACTTAAAATCCAAAGTTTGTAAACCAACCAGTTTTACATGTATCTAAGTTCTTGTCATCATTATGAATTATTCTCTGTCTACATGATGATCTTTCCAAGCCCTGAAATTTGTAGTTCTTGACTTTACCAATTTCATCAACTTTCACTTCCACTCCATTTTTGGTAATTATTTCCATGATCTAAGCTTGTATGTTATTATCACTGGGACATTTTCTGTCTCTGAAAAATAAATGGAGAATTTGCTTCATTTCAGTTAGTAAAATCAGTCTAATGCAAAATTATTTGTTTACTTCCAGCTTATAATTTAGCCCTTCTTAACTAAATCTGGAGTCTAGTATTTTATCTCTATTGCTATTCACAATTCAATGGTTTTTTCCTAAATATTCACACCAAACAGTGGTGTTCTGGGAAATGCTTAGTAACAGTTCTATGGAGAAGAAAGCTCCAATATGTTGCATTTGCTGATTTCTCTGCTATAAATACTCTCATCATGGCCAGTTTCTAACTATTAGCCTGGAATCACTGACTGTGCATGATCGTCTCTGGAGAGCTTGTCTGATAGTGTGAGACAAGGTGACCAGTACATTACCCACTGACTCTAAGCTCCCTTTCATCCTCCTTCTCCTAGCTCATGACACATTTTAACTTCATCTGTCCTAAACCAATATTTCATCTAACAACAATGGTGGTGGGTGGAAATGGAGTCCACTGATCTATGAGAGTCCAGAAACTCGAAGTTGCTTACTTCTCTGCTGGTGTTGTCACTCAGTGCATTCTCTGCCTCTAGCCACTTCCAGGCTCTGACTCTATTAGTGAGTCTTTGAGTTTCCACAGGACTATGTCAATCATAGTCTCCTGTTTTTACCATGCAGTGGAAGCAGAATGCCTTGGAAACACTCACCAGAGCCCTTTGCATGAGGCTAATTTCCTTATTCAGTAGCCACACGGGTAAGATGAGCAAGCCAGCCTAGGCCCAACTACCTTCTCAAGACTCATGAGGGAAACTGATATTCCCATTGCAGTACCACATTGGCACAGTTCCTGGCTTTACTTTTGCATACTCCTGTGTGCATGTATGAGTGTGAGTGCATGTGTGTAGAGGTGGTGGTGGTGGTGCATTTATTGATCGTTTTGTATCAACGCTCCATGTATTAATTACCATATTCCTCTTGACCTCATCCCTCACCCCGAGTGATGCTAACCCAGTAAGTTCTGCCTTTCATGAAATTTGAAGTCCAAAGAGTATATTGTTTCCACATTCAGAAATACCTACAAATTTCTGTAAGGGATTCTCTTACTAATTAATATAGCTCATACAGAGAAAAGGTGATCGTTCCTCAACCCGTTACAAAGAAGGAGATAATTTTTTAATTTTTTTAAAAAAGGTTTTTTTTACAATGCAATAGAAGTCACTGAAAGAAAACTATATATTTTTCTTTTTATAACAACACATTCATAAAAATATTCTTATTTTAATTCATCACAACTTTAATTTATTATTATTATTATGACTATTATTATTATTACTGTTATTATACCAGGGATTTAACACAGGGGTGCTTTACTATAGAGCAATATCCCCAAGCCCTTTTTTATTTTGTTATTTTGAGACAAGGTCTTGCTAGGTTACTGAGGCTAGCTTTGAACTTGTGATCCTCTTGCTTCAGCCTTCCGAGACATGCCACCATGCACAACTTTGCTTATTCTTTATTTTTGTGCAATTTAATGCTTTCAGTAGGAATAGCAGAGACACCATAGATAAGTGCAAATTTCTTAAATTTTACAGATGATAAAACCACTCTTTTGACTAAAAATTTCTGAATGCCCATTTAATGCAAGTCATACTCTGAGGTTAAAGAGGGGAAAAGATAATAGTTCCTGCTGTCAAGGATCTTACTCACTAGAAAAATTTAAATGCTATCAATGTCAATCACTCAGTTAGCTAAGTCTGTCTTGGTAATCAGTGCAGAGACAGATGCTGTTGCCTGATTACTGTGGAGTCCAAGCCAATCACTGAGCAGTTGTTAAGTTCCTCAGTGGTTCCAAGTTAAATATATTAAAATGTCATTGTATACTTTATAAGACATGAAAACCATGGATATTCTCATATCCTTTGGTTTTTATTTCATTAAAATATTTAGCCATGAATTTTAAATAATTTCTGTAGACTATGGACTATTATGCCAGTATTTATTACTCAGAAACAAATGAATTTCTTCACTTATCTCAAATGTGTTAAGTCAGAATATGTTTAGGAACATAGTTTAAGGAAATACCTACAAATTTTCCTTCAGTTTGCATGGATTTTGCTTTTCCTATTTTTCACTGTAGCACTGATATCTACTTGGTCAGACATATTATTTTATGATGATATGATGATCTTGCCCTCTTTTTTTTCCAATTATAATACACACTGATGGGGAAATCAATGGCCAATCACAGATTACTACAATAGCTACTTGATCTGAAAGCCAAGAATAAATCTAGCATGCAGTGCCCTCTCAATGTTCTTAGACACTAGAGAAATTGAATTCTCAGTGCCAAAGTGTGTGGAAAAGGTGAGAGGATAGATTTCAATTTCTCTGTGATGTAAAGCATGTTACTGAGAAGCCTCTCTCAAGAATATATCAGAGATGAGATTTCAAGATGGCAGTGACTAGGTGATTGACAGAGAGGCAGAGGTGAAGGCCTCTGCGAAGTGAAAGGAAACAGGAATCGTCCTCTCCAGGCTTCTCAGATTCATGGGAACCCAGCAGTACGGTTTATTCTTCTTCTTAATGAATAAGTGAACATGGGACGGAGATCAACATCATCCATCAAGAGTAGAAAATTTATGAACCCTACTGACCAAGCCCAAAAGGAGGCCCAGAAGAGAGAATTAAAAAATAACAAAAATAACATGTGATGGTATGAGCTGCAGTTTTAAAGATGAAAGCTCTCAAACAGATTATCTGGGACAAAGAGAAATTGGATGAAATGGAGTTTAACCCAGTGCAGCAGCTGCAGTTAATTGAGAAAGTATGGGAAGACAAGCGTAAAACGCTGCATGACAATGTAATATGTTCTGTGACTTTATGAAAAAGATAATCCAGATATTTACAAAGAATTGAGAAAGTTGGAAGTAGAATGTGAACAGAAGAGGGCTCAACTTGGCCAATATTTTGATGCTGTCAGGAATGCCGGGCATGTGGAAGTAGAGAGAGTCTCTTTGGCAGATATGTCACATGCTCCTTCCAATATTTTGATCCAGGACATTCCACTTCCTGGTGCCCAGCCACCCTCCATCCTTCAGAAGATCTCAGCCTATGGACCCCCAACTTATGCAGTTTCTATCCTTCATCTTTTTGGGCATGGTGTTCCACATTTGCCCCCAGGCAGAAAACCTCCTGACCCTCTACCTGGTCCATCTCCTCCCCAAGTCATGCATATCTATGACCGTAAAGTTGGCTTTGATCTAGATCATCTGCCTCGTAGGCCAGACAGACATGTTATATAGCCCAGAACTTGCTCAACGAGGTCATGATGGTGTTTGCAGGAACAGTGAAGAGGATGGCTATCCTGAGGACATGGATCAGGATAAGCATGATGACAGTACTGATGACATTGTCACTGACAGATCAGATGGAGAATGTAAGGGGGATGATTTTGTGCACCATGACGATAGGGAGAGAGACAATAATAATGAAGAAGTCAGGTTTGAGTGTACAATTTGCAGATATGCCTGGAAAATCAAGGAATAAAAAGTAAGACATGAAGGAGCTGACTCCTCTTCAAAACATGATGCTTTGAATGGCAGGTCAGGAAGTCTCTGAGGAAGGACCGGAAATAGAGGAATTTTCAGAGGGTGATGATGAAAATTATTCTGATGATTCTGAAACAGAAAAACAATCACAAAAACAGCATAAAGAGGACCCTCATTCAAAAGGCACATCTATTGCTTCTTCACAGCAGATGGCTCCCACGCAGTCTGTTCCTCCTTCTCAGATACAAGCATCTCCCATGCCAGGGCCACCTCCTCTTGGACCATCACCCACTCTACAGGCCTTCCTCCTGGACCACCCCAGGGACTCCTCCATTTTTGAGACCTCCCGGAATGCCAGGACTCCAAAGACCTTTACCACAACCTTTACCTCCAGGAGTATCACCAAGCTGACCTCCGGCCCTCCACTAGGTCTACCTCCAGGTCTGCCTCCTGGCCCTCCTCCTCAGGGATCCCCACCAAGGCTACCTCCCCATGCACCTCCAGGTACCCCTCCACCTCGCCCTGGCATGATGCACTCACCTTTGATGTCTCCACTTGGACCTGCACCACCTGGCTATTTCCACCAACTCTCTTGCCGAACCCAAGGGTGTTAAGTACCCCACATAATTTGATTCAGCGTCTCACGGTGGATGTACAATTGCAGCCACCATTGAGAAGAAATCCACAGCAACCACCAGTGCCAAGCCACAGTTCACTAATCCCAAGGCAGAGATTGCTTGATTTGTGCCCGGTCCACTGAGGGTACTTTAGGAGAATAAAGGGGCTACTGCTACTCTCCAAAGGAAATCAGGATGATTCTGTTGTGCCTCTTGCCAAAGCAGCCCCCAAATCTGGTCCTTCTGTTCCTGTGTCTTTCATGAAGCTTTCATGAAAGAGATGGAAGGGCTGCTGTGACAGCTTCTGATACCAGAACAGGCTAATGTTCACAAGTGGTTCATAGAACAAGAGGCTCTGATTAAAATGAGGTGAAAGAGCAACTTCCATTGTCGGGGTATTTTCTATTTTCAGTTCGAGGAATATTGTAAGGTTTAGCCTTGTTCAGAATTTACTGCTCGAAAGAGGGTATTCAGAATAGACTGTCTACTGCACACTGCTGCTAGGGGCCATTTCCTCTCACACTACATTGTCATCCAGTTTCTTCCTCTCCTCCAGGTTTTCAGAAAGGTGTGATCAGGGGAGTCATAGTTACTGTTTGTTTTGACTCTCTTATTGTGTGTGCTGTGGGCAGTGGAGTAGAGATTTCTGAAAACCCAGTTTATTTCATCCTGCCTTTTGTGTTTGAATCATTCTTCATGTTTTTCTATAAATATTTTGTAATATTTTACATGCAGTGAAATGGATCACAATGTCATTTCCCAATACAAAGCAGGACATGTGGGAAGAAAATTTACAATTTTTTGATTAAGATTATTTCCCACTGATCTGAACATTTAGTGTTTCATGGAAAAAAAATATAAATGTTCTACACACATACACACACACAAAGAATATAACAATTAATTTGCTCATTATCAAATTTTTATTTGAGTGCATTCTATAAGCATGATCTTTCAAGTTGCTACAATGCAGGCACTCAATGGCAGTATGCTTAAATTCTTCTCTTTAATTGGTAACTACATAGAGTAAGAAAGACAACTTGCTCCTGGGGGTTTAGAAATGTAACTCAGGGCTGGAGCAGTGGCTCAGTGGTTATGGCGTTTGCCTGGCATGTGGAGTACACGAGTTCAAACCCCAGCACCAACCACGTATCCCAGGAATGTCCGCTCCCCCCCCCCCCCCCGCCACCCTTTCTTTAAAAAAAGAAAGAAAGAAATGTAATCCACCATAATAATTGAAGTCCCCTCCCTTATTTCCTCTCTATTTCCTATATGGAAAATTGTCTCTTCAACCAATTACCTATAAAGTCTGTACCTGGTGTTGTTATAGAGGTTAAGTTATTCTAATTCTTTGAAAACCATGCATTACATAAATCTTTAATGATATTCTACTAGGTAGAGTAGAACTTGCCAATACAGTGATATTATCTATTCCTAATGATGCTGCTAGTCCACAACTCAATTGGCTCATCTAGGACTGAATTTGTTTTGTCAAAACATTCACTTCTTACCAAATTTTCCTTATATTACCATGTGTGAAATATGCCAATCACTTATTTTTTCAATGAAAAGAAACTTTATATATTCAATCAGAGAAAACAAATCAACCTACTTCTTCACATTCAGAATTCTGGTTTTCTGTCTAGAGAGAGTCCCCTTTTCTACCAAATAGAAGCATCTTCTTCTTTTAGTTTTTTATTGTATGATTTGTATTGCTATCATGGTTATTTTAGGATACTTTGCACATGTGTTCTAAAGTTCATAATGGAATATTTACTTAAGACCTTCATCCAAATACACCAAATTATCTTGTGGGCATTCTGCAGCTCCAAATATTTATTATCTTAATTAGCCAATGGCTTATGTTTGTCAGCATTTTTACCCAATTGTTTCCTCCATAATTAGCAATTTGTATTTGAGAATGTAACTAAAACTGCACACCAGAAAATAGTATATAATTATTAAAAACTGAGATAAACCATCATGTATTAATATAAGTAAAAATTTCCCGTGTCCACAACAGTCCATAGTTAATAAGATCGATGAGAAAAGCTGAAACATAACTAGGTTGCCTTTTAAGACCTAGGTTAGGGGCCTGGTTCAGTGATTACGGTGCTTGCCTGGCATGCAAGAAGATATAAGTTTGAACTCCAGCACCACGTATGCAATGAAGTGTCAGAGCAATGAAAGCCACATGAAAAACTAAATAAAATTGATTCTTGCTTTCGCTCTCTCTCTCACTGCCCCACTCTATCTTAAAAAAAAAAAAGAGAGAGACCTAGGTCAGTACCAAGGTCACATTCAGATGAATTTCATTTGATCAGAAAAAAAAATATATACATACATCTATTCACATATATCTTTAAAGCATACCCTGTGGTTCCTACTGCAAGACTTTTTAGAAGACTTTTAATCCAGATGACCAAATACTCCTCTTCTTTTACCCCATTCACAACCTCATCTATATTCATTTTTTAAGTTTCTCCCTTACTTTCCTTGGGAATTCTTTCTTTTTGTTATCACTGTTTCTCTTTCCAAAATTAAATCGTCCAATATAATTCCCAAGCCCACAGTTTTTTCTACCTGTTTTTCTAAAAGCATGATAAATAATCTAGAAAGCTTTACCACAAACCTCTATGGGTTATAGTGGGATTGAGAATATTTTTACATGAATATATTTGTTATCGGCTACCCAATTCCATTTGTTAATCTTGTAATAACTGTAAAGTGTATTTTCTTTTAAAGGAGAACTGCTGCTTTGGCCCTGATTCTGCCTCAGCCAAACACATAACTATATTTCTGCATCCACCACCAGTCCGCTCATTCCTTATTGGCTCCTATTTGCTACAGTGAGAGAATAATAATGCTCGGTATGTATTGAACACTCATCAAATACTAGATAAAGTCCTAAATGCTTTATCTGTACTAATTAATTTAATCTTCACAACAACTCCTTGAGGCAGGAACTTTTCTTTCCTCCTCTCTCCCTCTTCTCTTCCTCCTCCTTCTTCTTTTTCTTCTTCCCTCTCCTCCTCCTCCTTCTCTTCTTCCTCTTCCACTCCTTCTGTTTCTGATTCTTCTTCCACCTTCCTCCTCCTCTCCTTTTCCTCCTCCTCTTCTTCCTCCTTCTCTTTATTCCTCTTTCATGCAAGAGAAAATTGAGGTCCACAAACATTGTAAAATTGCCCAGGTCATAAGACTAGTAAATAACACAGCCAGGATTTGAACCCATGGAGTTGGACTTAATAGTCAACACTTTTAACCACCGTGCTACTTCAAAATATTCAAAATTGCCTTTGGAAGGATTTAATGAATCATCATAAAACTGACAATGGAATTAGAGAATATTAAGAGAAATGTCTTAGAATTTGATGGATAAAGGAGGTAATAGCAAGGTTACCACGTAAGGAGAAAGATTACGATTCCTCATCTGTGAAGATCTTATGGTAGTGGTCCATAAAATTACACACAATGAAGCTAAAGTAGATAAAAACTTCTCTAATTAAATTTGAAAAAATAAAATCTGAATAAAATCTTGAAAATTTAGAAAAGTGAGAATGCATACATAAAAGGCAGACATTGCATAGTGGTAAGGGATTGCAAACCGGTCCCATTCTCTACACCTGTAGGCATTATCACTTGCCTTTTCTTTCAAATAGGAAACAGATTTATGTGGGTCAATAATAAAAATCGTGGTTTCTCTCATCCTGTAGCCCTTACTCCTAGTCCATACAGTATACTATCTCTGATAGTGTCTCAAATTATTGGGTCGGCCTGACCCAGTAGTACATGCCTGTAATCCCAGCAACTCAGGACGCTGTGGTAGAAGTTCCAGGCCAGTTTCAGCAACATAGACATGAAGTAACTTTGTGAGACCTTGTCTCAGAAATAAAAAAGAGCTGGGGATGTCTTTCAGTGGTAAAGTGGCCTTGGGTTCAATACCCAGTACAACAATAAAAAAATAATTGAGGCTGGAGCGGTGGCTCAGTGGTTTCGGCGCTTGCCTGGCAAGCACAAGGACCCGGGTTCAAACCCCAGCACCACATACACAACTAAGTGTTGGAGCAACTGAGGCCATGTGAAAAACTAAATAAAGTTGTTTCTCTCTTTCTCTGTCTCTCTCACAAAAAAAAAAAAAAATAATTGAGTCATAGACAATGTATTGTTTGACACAGTGTAAACAGGATGCATTTACTGTTCAAAAATATTATAAATGGTAGCTCATTTAATATTTATTACAATCTCACAAGCTAATATTACCCCAAGTTTAAAAGAAACAGGTACAAGGGTGGCTCAGCGGTTATGGCACTTGCCTGGCATGTATGAGGACATGGGTTTTAATCCCATGACTATGTATACAAAGAAGTGTCAGAGCAACAAAAGCCACATGAAAAACTAAATAAAATTAAATCTTTCTCTCGCCTCTCTTTCTATCTCTCTCTCTCTCTCATTGTCCCTCTCTATTTAAAAAAAAACAAACAGGTACAGAGAGATTATATAATTTACCAAATGATGTGATTGATTCAGTGCTGGTCTTTAAACCCAAGTAATCTAGTGCTGAAATGACGTTCGTAATCTCTACACTAAACCACAGTAAGAGAAAGTTTAATTATATCTGCATTTTTCTAAGTGTGTCCACATTATTAATTGGCCACATACAAAATGCAGTTCTATAATCAAACAAGTTTTAGGGGGCTGGAGCAGTGGCTCAGCAGTTACCTCGCTTGCCCAGCATGCTCAAGTACACGGTTCAAACCCCAGCACCCATGTACACAGCTGAGTGTCAGAGCAACAAAAGCCATGTGAAAATCTCAATAAAAATTGATACTGTCTCTCTCTCTCTCTCTCTCTCACTGTCCTTCTCTCTTAAAAAAAAGCAAGTTCTAGTTGAATTATCAAATACTTTAGTAAGAAAACCTGTAATATATTTCTTACACAGATGTATATTATCATCACTAGGTTATACCATCTGTATGTGCCAATATTCAAATACTTTAGACTTACATAAATGCCAGAGACAGCTTATACAGTGTTTCCAAGCAAATGATTAAGTGAAATACAAAATTTTTATTGGTGCATTATAATTATATATAAATTGGTATTCATGGTGACATTTTCATACATACGCATACATATTTACTTTTAAACCTCTAAAAAAGCTGTGAATGATGACAAATTTTTGCTTCTAAGAGAAACTAGAGAGATACATGGAAAGATGCCTTTAACTTTTCTGGGTTAATGTTGTGGAAAATCATCATGCCCTAGTATTAAATCACTGATTATCAAAAACATAATACAGAGCCAAGTAATCCATAGATTTGTAAAAACTGCATTGTGGCTTACCAATGTGAAGGATGCATTTGAGCACAAAACCTGTATCTAAACAGACTGCTTTACACGAATCTTGGTGATAAATAATGTAGGGATCTCTCTGAGGTAGAAATTTACTTGCTCTTTTCCATCCTTGTGCTGATATTTTTCTCCAACCATGTGGATTTCATAAGATAAAAACATGAAATATTCGTCCAGTGTCTTATTTTATGAAATAGAATAAAAATCAGTGAGAAAAAAAAATGTGTGAGCCATATGGCCAAGACTCAAAGCACACATTCTGTACCTGTAAGTCTGCCCTATTCATTTCGCAACCCGTCTCCTAATATTTTTTGATTCTTTTTATCTGTATTTAGGACACTTTTTCCTTAAGAGATCTATTACCTGACTTCATGATCAATTTCAACTGAGCTTAGTGGCACATACACAAATATAAATTAGAGATTTTAGCATTGCATTCCGGAATTCTAGGCATTCAAGAGACAACAATTTCGACCTAGGAGAAAACTCAGAATTGACTCTTTCTTTCATCCCATTGCAATAAAGGACAAAACTAAACTGAGGGAGTCACTAAAGCATCCGTCGGCACAAAAGTATCAAGTATAATTATTCTGCATTAAGAGGGGACTAATTTGAATTCATTTCACTTCTTCCAGCCTTGAAGGACCTGCTTGATGACATTTAATACTGATTTCTAATTAAAAAATGAGCAAAATGGTTATGTTAGACCCCACAAATCCATTCTGTTCTGTAGATCCCATCTTGATCCAGTGGATAATTCCATCTCCCTTTTTCTCTCACTGCTCACATAAGCAAAGTGCTTGTTACATTTTTGGAAGGTACTGACCCAGTTGTGATACTGCCCCCTGTGATGTTTGATGTGAATGCACAGCTGACCACTCTCACCAGCAAGGCACAACTCTGGGCAGTCCACAAAGGAGTACTGTATATTGATAACTACGCATAAGAATGGCAGTTAATTCTTTAGGAGTTTAATTTAAGCCTTTCTGCAGTTTCTAAAAATAAGTGGGAGAATGAATAGAACAGAATGTTCTCATTTTGCAGAAATAGAATAGCAAACTATATATCAAGAGAGAAATTAGACTGAATAGTCTTTAAAAAGACACACATGAGAAGTGGCAAAAGGAAAATGCCTTTTAATAGCAATTTTATCTTAGGGTATTTCGGTTACTTTTCTCAGAAATATTTGCACTATGCATGTAACTAATATGATACAGAGAATAATGGCAACTAATTCTTTAACGAGTGTAACTAAATAAATGATTTCAGTTTGATAAAACAAAAAGTTAATGACACCTTGTAGATCATACAGTTAGTCAACAACCTTCCCTATAAAACCGGGTTTTACATAACATTTCAGTCTCTG
The DNA here is from genome assembly GCA_004027875.1 of Aplodontia rufa. Classification (NCBI taxonomy): domain Eukaryota; kingdom Metazoa; phylum Chordata; class Mammalia; order Rodentia; family Aplodontiidae; genus Aplodontia; species Aplodontia rufa. The sequence continues at coordinate 30,744 of PVKS010015861.1, forward strand.
AAATGTTTATTACATGCTAATACTTAATCCTTTCACTTTTTTAATCCTTACACACTCTGGTGTGGACTAGTTTACTAAATATATATTTATTGGATTTATTTGAAGTCTGTTATTTAATATATATATATATATATATATAGAGAGAGAGAGAGAGAGAGAAGAATTCTGTATGATTTTTCCAACCACACATTTAATAGTATATAATCAATTGGCAAGAAACCGTATTAAGCACACATTAGCCTCAAAACCCTGAGAAGCTGGACACGGTGTCATACACCTATAATTCCAGAAGTTTGGGAGGCTGCAGCAGGAGGATCATGAGTTCAAAACCAGCCTCAGCAATTTAATGAGGCCCTAAGCAACTTAGTGAGACCCTTTCTCAAAATTAAAAAAATCAAACAGACTGGAGATGTGGCTGAGTGGTTAAGCAACTCTGGGTTCAATCCCTGGTACCAAGCAAAAAATAAGAAAAAAAAAAAAAGAGAAGAAGCATGTGTAGGGTAACTATACCTGCAAAGTTTCCTGTATTGGAACACAGAGGAAGTAAACTGATAGGCTGAGAAACGGAACATTCTAGTGACAAATGTGTCATTCTTCACTGATCTAGCAGATAACTGTTAGTAACAACAACCCTTTGAAATCCCCATGTCATATTCATCTCTGCACATTCCCTGATTTAACAAATAATTTTACCCAGAATGAAGCAGAGGAAAAGCAAGAAATCAAAATAAAATTATAAAATTACCTCTTAGAAGACACAATTGTCACATTATAGTGTCCTGTGCAGGTGATTACAAAAATTGCTTAACCAGAAGAATGCTTACACACACCAAATATATGTGAAATGGAAGAGAGCATCATCAAAGGTAATGTGGTAGAGGAATTTGGCAGAACGGGGAAGAGATTTGGGGTCTTTTATGCTTAGATTGACCACATTCTTGTTTACTGCGGTAGTCTCAGCTTTTACCTTTTGTCTGAGAATAACAAGAATCCCTGTTTCTTAAATGTGTACCACATAACCTGAAATATTTATGTTAGGTATTAGAGATTTCCTGCAGGTTATTGAGCAAAGAAATTATTTATGAATCTGGGACAGTAAAATTGTTCTGTGATTTCTCCGTGCTTGGAGAACAGGGAAGCAATAACACTGTGAGGACACTTTTTTATTTGCATCTATCTGAATTGTCCCTAAGTAATTAAAAGACAAGCACTGAGGATGACCTAAAAAACCTCAAGCAGAAACAGTTGAGAGAATTTAAAGAAAATTGAAAATAAAATATAATAGATGAGTGATCTTAAAAGTTGACATAAGTTGTGAATTTGGGGAACTTGAGAAATGGTATTGTTCATGACAGGGATTAAATATGGGAAGGAAACTATTTTAAAGAGAAAATAGGGAGACCATGATCTAAAATATTTTCAAGAGTCAAAAAAATGCAAGTCTTATGATGTGCTCAAATATAGATCTAAAGAAATCAGAAATCCACATTTGAAATAATAAACCTAAGGGCGATTTGGAGGGACCTTAAAATTTCTGGAACAAATTAATATTTAAATCTCTTGAAGGGAACTGTGAGAACATGCAGTCAAAAATATTCATTATAAAATTAAAAATATAGAGAAATACATATTAATTATAGAATTCACTTAAATTAAACTGCATATATTTGAGAGGAAATATAATGATTCAGTGAAAGAGTAGTTAATAATAAAGCAAAGGATCTGTGGATTGACCACAGGTACTTTGGACTCAGCTCTTCATTATAATTCAACCAAATTGGTAAAAAAAAGTTAAAATTCCAGAAACTTTAAGGTTGATAAGTATTATACGTAATCAAAATATTTACACAATTGTCATATGCCCTTTTAAAAATAAGGTACATGGAATTTATTAATAAATCATAACAAACTAGATTGTCAAATTGCCAAGATGAATTCAATTACTGTCAAACATCTTCAGGTTCCGGAGATTTGCAGCTATCAAAAAACCTTAAGCAGTTGACAGATATTTAGGACAGAGAATTATTTCATCAATGTTAGGCAATATTTATTGGCTTATCTATATATAAAAAGATCCCTTTGGGAGGATTTAATTGTTTGCTGTTATATCTCCAGGTTGAACTGTCGCAAAAGTCATTAATAGATGAACAGTCATTGTCATTGATTTTGAAGGGCTTTCTAGAGGGAAACTAGGAAAATAGAGTTGGATTTTTGGAAAAATGTAGTGTCCTGGACCACAGAGCTAATTCTGCTTATTGTTCTATCTTAGGAAAAATAATGAGTGATTTCTCTACTTCTTTTCACAGAGCTCTCCAATACCACCCTTAGTCTTTTGTCTTGATTCTCCATAAGATATATCTAGTTAATGAAATTTTGAAAAATTCTGATTTTGTGTTCATTATTTTCGCAGTATATTTTCAAGAGTTTTCATTCATTTGGGACACGTTTTAATCAGAAGTGTATTCTGGGTGTGGTGGAACACTCCTATAATGCAGTAACTCATGAGGCTGAGGCAGGAGGATTGTAAGTTGAAGGCCAGCCTCAGCTCCTTAGCAATGCTCTAAGCAACTTAGTGAAACTCAATGAGACCCCGGTCTTAAAATTTAAAAAAAAAAAAAAAGGGCTTGGGATGTAGCTCAGTCATAAACTACTTCTGAGTTCAATCTCTAGTACCCAAAAAATAAAAAATAAAGAGAAGTGTATCATATTACTTAAAGTGAAAAACTTTTTTATTAATTAATAATAATATTGTCCATGGTTAATGACTGAATAGCCTAGTATATCGCTTGACACAAAAAAGTTAATTAAAAGTAATTGAAGAAATGAGTACCTGGATAGAGCACTCGGGGAGTTGAACATTCACCAAAAAGCTCCCCCAAATTATAATATCCTTAAGGCAGTTACTTTCTTTGTGTTTGTTTTTCTTAGCAGTTCCCAGAAGAGTGATTTACCCTTGCCAGAATTTTTTCAAATGCTGTTGAAAGAAGGAAATACACATGCATTCATGAATATGTGACTGGGCCATTGTAACGCTGCTTCTCTAAAGTCTCCTCGTCCACCTAATCTACTCTTTTGCATGCTATCCAGTTAATCTATGAAACAGTGTGCTTTAGTGTTAGCTGGTGGTGTTGGACGGTTTTCTGCATCTTTCTTGGCATATGGAAGAGAATCAAAGAAATTTATTAAGCTAATCCAACTAGTTTGAAGGATTAACTTAATTCATCCATTCATTAACTTCTGCCATAAGCCCATAAATTCGTACAGATCACAAGAATGAAAAGCAAGATTCGATATTTTTGAACCAAATAAGGCAATTTATAAAAGATTGCCATTTATTTTTTTAAGACAGAGGGAGAGAGAGAGAGAGAAAGAATTTCATTTATTTTTCCATCTGGACTTTGTTTCTCTGACACTTAGTTGTGTATGTAGTGCTGGGGTTCAAACCCGGGTCCTTGGGCATGCCAGTCAAGTGCTCTAACTGCTGAGCCACTGTTCCAGGCCCCAAAGATTGGCATTTTAAAAGTCTCTTTGTCAGTGTAAAAGTAAACGTAGTTTCATTTCCAAATTAGTACTTACGCTTTTGTTTTTAATCTAGTGATTCTTTTGCATATATTTAAATTTAAATTCTATGTAAGTACATGTGTTTGTCTTTTAAAGTGCTCCTTAAGATACAGATTGTATAATAAATAATCTAATGATCCTGTTGGATTTGTGATGTAAAATTAAGTATCAAGAATTATGAGAATAATTTGGTTTTATCTTTCCTAGTTACTGATTAGGGTTTACTTTAGCAACTGGGCATTTCTCATTTACGAAATAAGATGCCTGAAACTAAATAATAAGGGAGTGGGTAAGATAGATAAAACTGTCTGTACTAACCTGTTATTATGTGTCTTTGTAATCATTTAACTGTTGCACAGCATTTGCTTAGAAAATCTATTTCTTTTTCTTCATTTCTCTGCCTGCAAAGTTTATAATATATATCTCTTTAATAGAGCTAGGTTTAACTAGAAATGGTATCATTCATTTCTTCTTTCATTTTTAAATTAGTCATAAAAATGTAAATAAATGTTAATACATTCCTAAATTTCAGTCTTCTACTTAGAATAAAAACGAAATCCACAATCATAAGCACTTATTTCTGTGATTTGTGTAAGAGATTTCAAGAGAACAAGAAATTAGAAAAACACTTTAAATGGCATATCATTTTAATGAATATAGATAATTTTCCCCTTGGATTTTGTAGACAATTTAACAGGTTTTATTTAAAATTAATATCTGTTCAATTTCAAAAAGTTTTCCTGTTTTTGTATACAACCCACTTAATACACTAGTAATGTTATACTAATATTGGTTACCTAGTAGGAATCTCCAAATAATTTCTGTATATGTAATTAGAAACCAGTATTAATGCTGTCCAGGATCCTAACTCCAGTGCAGCTTCCTGTATAAATACTTTTGTTTTTCTTTTTTACCTTCATTCTGCTAATGTCTCACCCAGTCTTATCTCTGTTGGATACCTGTTGCTTTAGTTTCCAAAATTCTTTTTTTTTTCTTTTTAAGAAAGAGAGAGACAGTGAGATAGAAAGAGAGAATCAATTTTATTTAGTTTTCATGTAGATTTCATTGCTCTGACATTGCATACATGGTGCTCGGGTTCAATCCCACAGCCTCACACATGCCAGGCAAGCACTGTAACCACTGAGCCAACACTCCAGCCCCTGGTTTCCTAAATTCTTAAAGTCAATTGATAATCTGCCCAAAATGTTAATCTAGGCTGCGCTTCTTTCTTAATATGGCTTCTCTATTCATGCTGACTAGCTGATTCTCAACTCCACCAGTCTCCAACTTTGAACTTCACCCATTCCAGTACTGCAACTAGATTTAATATCTGTAGCACTTGAGAAACACATTATTAAAGAGAGGAGGTGACAGACACACGAAGAGAGAAGACAAACTTGAGCAAACTAAAATCCAAGCTATAGGAATAGGTGGAATTACTGAAATTCCCCTTTTATAATTAATCTTTATATTTCAAAGCAGGAAAAAACATTAGGGTATTTTTCTAAGTAGAAATAAAATTTGTGTATTGTAACGTGTGCAAAAGTCTCCGTTATACATTTTTCCCATGTTAAAAATGAACCACAGGGCAGGATCGTCATAGAATTCACATTTCTATGCTGTTTCATTTTCATCCTGCAATCTAACACAGGCTTTCACCCCAGTGTAAAGAAGGTGACTATGAGGCCAATGACAAATTCCATAAGAATACTGGAAGGCATTTAAACATCAGATAATTTGATCTGCTCAAATGAGGAAGCCAAGAGATTAAATGTGGGTCAGGCTCGGCAGTGTAATCCCAGGGTCTTGGGAGGGCAAGTTTGAAACCAGCCTCAAGAATTTAGCAAGGCCCTAAGCAATGTACAAAGTAGCATAATCATCATCATCATCATCATCATCATTAAAAGGGCTGGGAGTATGACTTACTAGTAAAGCACTCCTGGGTTTAATCCCAAGTACCAGGATTAAAAAAAAAAAAAAAAGGTGACCCTTGACCAAAGTCATTAAACTAGTTATGGATGTATAATAACCACCAAGTTTTCTAAATTCTTGATTACTCGTCTACTCCAACAGAAATAACATATTAATAATGTGTGTGTGTGTTTGTTTAACTTAAAAGGTTAAGCATTCCCAAGTTTCATCTCTCTCCAAAGTCAACTGTCCAGATGAAATGGGCTTTGTTATACACTGTACTTTCAGACAAAAGCTAGCATATGGGAACAAAGGTTTCATATCATATATATGAATTACATGAAATTGATTTTCCCTTTTTATCCCATGAGTCACAAACTGAACTTTTAAAATGGAGATCAGATGAATGTGGGAAAATGCAGAATGATAGACCATGGCTGCTAAGCAGCTGCACAATCAGTCACTGGCATTCTTAAAGAAATGTCTGAATTCCACTCCAGAAACACTTTGGGTTTGTAGGCAATTTAGAAAAACATACTATTAGAAACTTATCTTAGCAGTTTTCCCATCTATAATTGAAATTAAAAGTCATTTTGTTAAAATAAAACCACAGGTGATATTCTTATGCTAGCTTTAGATATTAGCAACAAAAAACTAACTTATAGGCAATCCAGAAGGAAAGTTGGACTTTTCTTACCAGTGTATTTCAAATATGGGTCATTTGCACATTTTTGCATGTGCATTCATAATTATAATTACATTCATAAACATCTTCCCAGAGCTGGAATACTTTGCTGATCACAATCTTTTAAAAAGAAAAAAAAATACTGTAAAGCTATGGAAGAGTTTAATAACCTCATTATTTTACTACCTAAAAAATAAATAAAATTACCTAAATTACTCTGCATGAGGAGTGTTGCATAAATGATAAGTAATTATACTCAAAAATATGGCAACATGTAATACTTTTTGTACCATATGTAATATGGTTCTTAAGGTAGAATCATAACTTTGCTTTGCTACCTATCATTTGGTGCCATTATAAATTTTTTAATATTCAAGAGAATCTAACAAAGAAAGCACAAGTCACCCTGATCACTGAGGCAAATCCTAACTACTTTTAAGTTGTTAATTGAGTTCCTCCAGGTATATATTTTTTAGTGTCATTTATTTAGGTAAATAGCACAGTTATAGGAATTGCCTGTTTATTTACAATTAACATGTTTATAGGCAAAGTTTGAAGTGAATGGTAATAAAATGAAAATCATATAGATATTAGGCAATGTGGGTTTGCAATGTGGGAGGCACAGCAATTTTCTGTGCTTATTGGAATCTGCATCTAAAGTCTGTGATTGGCTACAGGCTCCCTGCCCTCTGGTGCCCAAAGAACACTCAACTAGTTTTGAGGTGGGACTTAGAGATGGGAATATGAATGAACAAAAATCATAGTTGATATTCTTATTCTAGCTTCAGATATTAACACAGAATTAGACATTCTGTAAACAGTGAAAAGCAAAATTCTTCAGGTATATTAGATAATGGCAGATCTGAATGATTGCTTCCATTAAAACAATATTGCTAAATTGGTAAATTCTCAATTTAAGAAATACTTTCATGGATATATATATTTTCTTTTTAAATTATGAAATGTTTCAAACATGCATAACAGATATGATGAAGGTAATGAATGCATTTGAATCTGCTGTCCAGCTGAAGTGTAATACACACAGTTCAAGAGCCCTGTCTGATAGATAGCATTTTCCTTCGTTCTCACCACCCAGAGGTGGAAACATCCTGAATTTAGTTATCATTCTTATCATATTTTACACTTTACTACAAGTATGTGTAGACTTCAAGGAAATTACAGCATCATTTTCTACTATAAATTCTGCCACATAACACATACTATTCTTCAAATTGCTATATTTAAAAAATTATATGGTTTTAAAATATGGATCCACTTTGACAAATGTAGTTCTAGTTCACTCATTTCCATCAATGAATATTCCCCAGTTTACTCGACATTCTTTGGGAGGCATTTAGCCAGTCTGTTTTTCAGTATTTGTTAAAACCTTGCTGCGTGGTTATTCTGGCATAGTTCTCCTTGTGCCAGTGTTTAAGACTTTTTATACGACAGTGCTACTCAGCCTGTGGTCTGTTGACCAGTGTCAGTTTATAAATTGTTAGTTATCTCTGAAAAGTAAGTATGTGAAAACTTTTATAACAGTTTGGCTTTGCTGCGTTTACACATATGATTTTACATTTTGCAAGATTATGATTCTATAGAGATTAAGATATTTAAATAGTTTTCTGTAACAGTAGATAGCTTAAGAAGTTCTTCTTTAGTCTGTATGTCTTGAAACAATTATTTTGATATGAAGGATGTACAAGGTAGTCTTTAAGATATTACCAGCTATTCTTCAAAGTGATGTGTCAGTTTAGATTCTGATAAAAGTTGCATTTCACTCCATTAGCCATCAATCTTTATGACATGGTTGGTTGTTGTATTTTTTTTTAAATTTTGGAGTTGGGATCATTCACGTTTCTATTTCATTTTCCTTTTACTAGAAAATGTAAATATTTTATTTGCATTATTTTGAGATAATCATTCAAAACTAGTGTCCATACCTATCTATAAACTCCACCCTTAATTTTTTTTTTACTTTCTTTTTCTCACTCACTCTCATTTTTTTTTCTTTTTCTTTATGTATTTATATTTTGGTACTGAGGATTGAACCCAGAGGTGCTCTTCCACTGAAATATATCCCAATCCTTTTTTATTTACTTTAATCATTTTTAAATTTTGAGACAGGGGCTCACTGAGTTGCCCAGGCTAGCCTCAACCTCCTGAGTGATGGGATCACAGGTGTGACCACCATGCCTAGCTTTATACAGTGTTTTATTCAGTATATTTGTTCCACTTAATTTTTTGCCCTTTGAGTAGGTTATTGTTTTATGCCATCAATAATTATTTTGGATCACCTTAATTTACCTTTTCAGCATACTTTTGGAAAAAAGTATGTTGAGACATAGAAAACAACAATGTAGTTTTGAAAGAGTCATAATTTTAGACACAATTATAGAAAAAAATGGGATTAAAAATTTGAAATACGGGCTGGAGCAGTGGCTCAGCACTTATGATGCTTGTCTGGTATCCCAAGTATGTGAGTTCAAACCCGAGCACCACGTACACAGTGAAGTCTCGGAACAACAAAGCCACTTGGAAAACTAAATAAAATCAATTCTCTCTCTCTCTCTCTGTCTCTCATTGTACCTCTCTCTTAAAAAAAAATTGAAATCCAATGTAAATATGAAATAGCAGGCTACAACAACAGGCTTTTAAGGACAATTTTACTCTTAGTAACCAGAATTTTGTTTTTGCTTTATATGTTTTTATTCCTTTGTGGTTTGTTCAAGTGAATTCTTGATGTTGTTTTGATTAAAATACATATTCTTCCCTCAAAAAAATTCTGTTTGACAGTATTTTCTCTTCGTATATGGAAAAGTATTCTATTATAACTTTTGGAGATGATAGTGATATGTTTGTGGTCACTATAATTATAGTACTTAGGAGAAAAATCTACCTTTCTCTCAGGCTACTTTTGTAACATTCCTATGGTACTTAGTGTTCTACAGTTTCACTGGGGTCTATTATGTTGTAAGCAGCATTTTAAATGCAGTGACTAAAAGATTTGACAAGAACAATTTTGGAGGAAGTAAAGTTTATTTGGAGGCTCATGATTTTAGAGGTCTCAGTCCATAGAGAGTGGGTTCCTTTCCTCTGGCCTTGAGGTAAGGCAGAACACCACGGCAGGCAGGAGAGTATGGTGGAGGAATATGGCTCAGGACACTGCAATCCAAAAGCAGAGAGCGACTCTACTCACCAGATACAAATATAAACCCTAAAGGCACACACCCAGGGATCCACATCCCCCAACCTGGCTCCAGTTACTATTCAGTTAATCTGTCAGGGGATCAATTCACTGATTGGGTTGTGGCTCCCATAACCCAATCAGTCCATCTCCCAGCCTTCTACATTGTCTTGCACATGAGCTGTTGGGGACACCTTACATCCAAACTATAACAATACATCTAGTCATGGATTGCTTTTTATTTACTTTATTGAGTTTTATTAGCCTCCCTCATTATGAATATATGGTCTTCAATTATAGAAAACATTTGTGATTATTTCTTCTCTTACAATTTCTCATTATACAGAAGTTTTTATTTACCAGACCCCTGATTAAGTACATATTAAATCTTCTCATTCTTTCCTCTTAAGTCACTTGAACTCTGTCATATTTTTCATTTTGTGCTTTTGCACTAAATTCAGAATAATTTTAACACATATTATTTATTTATTTTTCACCCCTTCAGCTGGAGTTGAATATAGCCTGGTATTTAAGGATGCCATGGGATTTTAAATTGATCTGTTGTTATTTTTATTTGTATAAAGGCTTCTTATGATTATGGGTTTTTTAAAAATGTATTGTTCTTTTCCATGTTTCTGTTTTTCTCTAAACACTACAAAAATACATTCAGTAACTAAATCATTTTATATGCTTGCAGATCTAAGTTTAATTAAGCACTTTGCTTATTCTTCATCTTGTGCTTTGAAATTGTGAACTTAAACTTCATGTTTGTCAGGGCTCTGTGTCTGAGAATCCTGAGAAGTTTTCCTAACAGTATCAATACCAATTATTTATGGTAATTCACTATTTGGGATCTTCAGGACCAACTAGAGAGTACAAATTTAAACTTTAAATCCCTGTGAATGTAGGCAAACGCTTTCAGATTTCCAGGAAAAAAACAATTGCTTTCCCATGCAAGCTCAGGTCACACTAGATGAGTCTGATCATTTTTTTCAAGTTTATCTTTTGCCAAGAGTCTATACTTTCATTGATCTTGGCTAAGTTAGTCAGCTTCTTGTTGTTGAGACCAAAATACCTGAGAACAACTTAGAGGATGAAAAGTTTATATGGGGCTCAAAGTTTCAGAGGTTCAGCTTCATGGTGAGCCACCTCTCTTATTCTGAGCCTGAGGTGAGACAGAATAAAAATAACAGAAGGGTATGGAGGAGGAAAGCTGCTCAGCTTGTTACAGCAGGAAAGGAGAAAGAGAGAGAGAGAGTGCACACAAGGAGCCAGAGACAAGATATATTCCCCAAGGACATGCCCTCAGTGATCTACTTCCTCCAATCACAACATCTACCTGTATTTAGAACCCAGCTATCAATGGATTAATCCAGCAAGTGGATTAATAATAAACTGATGAGGCCAGAACCACAACCATTACCTAAGCACCCCACCTCTGAATTTTGCTGCATTGGGGTTATGTTTTCAAAGCATGAGCTTTTGGCGGGGACATTCATTAAAACCATGATAGTGGCTTCAGGCAACACCCTCTGCCCTTAGTTTGCATCACTATTAATATTCTGTTCTTTTAGGTACCACAATTGGCAAAACCCTCCAAGGCTTCCATGATATTTATGTCAGCTTCCACTCTATATTTTGTCATACTATTTTTTATTCCTGATTATTTCTCATTCTTCCATGGAAGTTCTATTTTGAATATGAAATGAAAGTTTGCTAAATTTTATCCAACATTTCTAGGTCTTCTGTATTAATAGGTGTTTTCAATTTTGATGTGTCATAATGCTGGCAATAGAAATAAAATTCTATTCTTTGTATTAGGTATAATCTGCATATTCTTGACTACACAACTCTGTTCCAACATCCACCCTTCCTGTGATGACTTTCTCCATTTTCCTAAGTCCTATCCATAAAAGAAGACTCAATTACAGCTCTGTCTCTTTTTTGAAGGATCCCAGACTATCCCACTCTAATGTGAACTGCACAGATAAGACCAAAGAGAGACATCATTCAGCATTAACAACATCTAGATTTCTACTCAGTTCTAAGTGTCTCGGAGGAGGAAACATGTGCTACTTCTACATATATTTGGTACATCATTGTGAGGTAAAGTTGCAGGTTTAGCTCACCTTGTGCTAATATGTATGAAGAAAATATAGCTCTACTATATTTACTAATTACTAATGCTGTCTTTCCCCCTAACATCTTGGACTATTAAGTCTTGGGACTTTCATATATTGCCTGATTCATTCAGTTCTTCTTTAAACCAGCTGGCTTCATCAGTCACATTAAGTAATGTTCATACTCTCTAGGAAAAGATCATCTCTCACTTTCTCAACTCTCTTAGCCCAATATACCTTTCTCAGTTGCCCCCTAGAATGGCATCTGAGCATCAGAGAGCAAATGGTATGCATATGGTAATATTCGTGAGAGGGAAAAAGTTGAAGGCTAGAGTTGTGATTCTATCACACTACTAACCTCACAGAATAAACTCTCTTGCTCAGTTCATGCCACCTGTCCTGCTAGAACTCTTAGATAATGAATGAGGTCACTGTAACTCAAGGTCTTATCTCCTCTGACTCTGACTGGAGAACACTGTTTTCTGACATTATCTCTTCTTGCCCTACTGCCTGACAATCCCCCCAGAGTCACCCCAACAGGCCCTGTGGCGAACCACTCGGCTCCCAGGTTTGCACCCATGTCAAGTACAACTGAGATGGAAGTTAAATCTCTCGATCTTTCTCTGCCTGAATTTTTTCTGTGCCTATAAGCTTACTTTAATTTGCTGGAGGGTCACTTGGTGAGGGGCAATGTGGTTAATTCTGTGTCCCTACAGCAGTAGGATCTTGAGTCTTCTGTAGCTCATTTATCTAAGACATCTTCCACTTTGGCCATCACTGTGTTTGCATTGTGCTGGCTCCCAAGTCCACTGTCACAGAACAGTCTTTGAAACATCCTTTAATTCCTTTCAGAAACTATTCTAGCTCTCATCATACTACATTCTCTCTACCTAGGAAAAAGTAAGGTAAAGGTCCAGTACCCAGAAAAGCTAAAAATAAAGCATACTACTAATTTTCAGAATATTAACCTGGCTGTGATTTTAACACCTTATGAGAGATAAGATGAATGACAATGAGGACAGCTAAATCATCAGTTTTGTGCCTATTCTACAAAGTAGATTATAAATTGTTTGCATAATGTTCAAAGAAAACTAGAGCTAAGAAATTGGAAGATATTTTAATAAATTGTGGGTCACATGTAAATTAAAATAAAAAAAACTTTGTTTCCAGGGATGTGCATGTTAAAAACAATTATCTAACAATCTTTTTTTAAGTGAGAGAGAGAAAAAAAAGACAATCAAATTTTATTTAATTTTTCATGTAGCTTTTGTTGTTTGGACACCTTGCTGCGTACGTGGTGCTGGGGTTTGAACCACTGTACTGGCACATGCCAGGGAAGCACCATAGCTGCTGAGCCTCCGCTCCAGCCCTTATCTAACAACTTATATTTTCTGGTTTGATGGCAGAATAGCCCTAACATTTAGTAAAGTGGGTTGATTTCCCTGAGTTCTAGGCTTTGGGCAATCAGCTCTCAAGCATTATTTATTGAAGGTGGCAAAGGAAACCAGAATGAGGTGGGTGAAATAATTAATTTAGCTGTTCCCCAAAGGAACTATGGTATAAAAATAAAAACATAAATGTTTCCCCGGGGAATCAGTCAAGGCTTGCTTGCCTGGGCTCCATAACTTCTCAGGCTTTATTGCTATAAGATGATTTTGTTTTGTTTTGCTTTTTTCAAAAAGTTAAGAACACCCCAGTATGTTATTGAAAGCATATACCATGCTCTCTTGACCTTAGTTTCAACTTTCAGGTGATGTGTGACTGTTTCCATTTTCCAGCTCATTCTGAGGTTCACTCTAATCTGTTTTTGTCCTGGAAAAGTGCAGGTGAGAGAAAGAGACCTAGTGAGTTGTGATCATCACCAAGTCTCCAAGTCTCCTAAATACAGTTTACAATCTGAGCCTTCTAAGAGGTCAGTGTTGGGGCCTGAATAAGATTTACTTGGATTTGAATTCAGACTCTTCCAGACTAAAACCTCCTGGTAGCTTTGTCTCACCCAGAATTCTACAGTACAGTGGGACCCCCTGCCTTTTTCTACCATCAAATCCTTGGCACTTGGAAGTCACCCTTAGTGTCTGGGTCTCTTGGGAGCCAGTGCTGCACTCCCACACTCTCCAGTTTTTCCCTCCCTTTCTTCCACTTTATGCCAAATCTCCCTTCAAAAAGTAGGAAAAAGTGTGAACAAGTTTGCCTTAACTTCCTTTGTGCCCTCTGGCACTTTCTCCCTTAGCAAACTCCTCTTGCCTCTGGGCCAAAATACCTACCAGACCTTCACAGTGAACTCTAAAAGAAATAGGAATGAAAAGATTGGACTAAGTGATCTCCAAGGGCACTTCTAGAGATGACTTCTGTGACTTCATATGAGGACAACAATGTGTAGGAAAAATCCAACCCATTCCTTCAAATCCTATCTGTATTGAAAATCAGGTGTGTGTGTGTGAAACACTGAATGGTAAGAGACTCAAAAAAGTAAAAGTTAACACTGCTGGTGGGACTGCAAACTGGTTCAGCCACTAGGGAAAGCAGTATGGAGAATCCTCAAAAAATTAAGGATGGAACCACCTTACAACCCAGCTATCCCACTCCTGGGAATGTTCCCAAAAGATTTAGAATCAGCGTATTATAGTGATGTGGCTTCATCAATGTTTATAGCAGCTCAATTTACTATAGCTAGATTATGGAACCAACCCAGATGCCCCTCACCAGATGAGTGGATACAAAAGCTTTGGTTCATATATACTATGGAATACTACTCGGCCATCAGAGAAGACGATATTATAGCTTTCGAAGTCAAATGGATGGAGATGGACAGAATTATGCTTAGTGAAGTCTCCCAAGCTCAGAGACTTAAGGGCCGAATGGTTTCTCTCATCTGTTGATACTAGAATTTATGTTGAAGCA